>JAXIVJ010000454.1:22500-27500 GCA_036785665.1 Chirona hameri | reverse complement strand
CAGCTTGATGTAGCGTATCTTGATTTTAGTAAAGAATTTTGATAAGGTTCCCCATAAAAGATTAGGATTACAACTGAAAAGCCACGGAATAAGCGGCAAGGCGCTTGATTGGATCGAGTTTTGGCTCTCAGGACGGCGGCAAAGAGTTTTACTAAATGGGGTCAAATCAGAATGGAGAGATGTGCGTAGTGGGGTGCCTCAAGGCTCAATTTTAGGCCCATTGTTATTTTTAATATTCATTAATACAATCGAGAATGGTGTAGACAGTAAAGTGTTAAAATTTGCTGACGATCTTAAAGTTTTCAAGGTTATTAGGAGAGATAACGACCAGGATCTTTTCCAGTCGGATCTGGATAGGTTGGTTGAATGATCAGAAACATGGCAAATGGAATTTAATATTAACAATGTAAAGTTATGCATGTAGGCGAGTAAAAAGAAGAATTTCGTACAAAATGGGGGGACAGGAGATGTCACAGACCGGTAATGGAAAGGGACCTAGGGGTAATAGTTAACAGTAAGCTGTCTGCATCCGACCAGGTAACCAAAGCTAGAAAACAGGCGCTAAGGATGCTTGGTGCCATTTACAGGAATGTTTCTTATAAAAGTGCTGAGGTGATAACTAAACTGTATTGTGCATTTGTTAGACCACATTTAGAGTACTGTGTTCAAGCTTGGTCTCCAACGTACGAGAAAGATTGTTGGTTACTAGAAAGGGTACAAAAACGGGCAACGAAAATGGTTAACGGTATTAGTAATTTAGAATATGAGGATAGGCTTAAAACATTCGATATGTTCTCACTTAAATACAGAAGATTGAGGGGGGATCTCATTGAAGTTTTTAAGTTTGTAAATGGTCAACAGATTGGGTATTTAAAGAACTTGTTTGATTTTGATAGAGAGAAAAGAGGACGATGCCATCAGTATAAATTTATTGTTAAACAAAGCAGGACTAGATTAAGACAGTCGTTTTTCAGTAGAAGGGCTGTGAGCATTGGAACAATTTACCAGGTGATGTAATCAGTGCAGCCACATTAGTTTCTTTCAAAGCTGGGCTCGACAAATATTTTGCGGGAAAGGGTTTTTGTTTATAAATATTCCTGGGATTAGTCTTAGTTATAGTGATACACATATGTTGATATACATAAGAACATATCATTTAATAGGTTGCTTACAAGAAAGGGATTATTTGAGAAGGAAGTTTGTTGGTATGTGTGGGCCTAGTGTAATTACAACGTTTGCAGTATGGATTGAATGTCTGTGAATGTTAGATTGCTAAATTCTGAGGTTACGTGTGTGCAGGACGAAATATATGTTAACGATGTATATGTACTGGATGTTAAATTCTGAAAATGGTTAGTGTGTATTACATGATATGGTGCCCTGCGAGGCAATGTATGTGGCCGTTCATGTCCGTTGTCACATGTGTGCCGTTCACGTCCATGTGTGCCGTACACCCAGGACGGGCCATGAGGCTCTTTGTTGTACTGAAAATTTATGTCTTTATGTCTTTATGTCTTTATGACCTTGCTGAGCGGCGTCTACGGCGAACACGCCCGTGGTTTAGCCCGTCTAGCTTTACCGTGCGCATAGTCGGTCCTTCGGTGGCCTCCATACATATATACATGCATATATGCATACTATATACACACCATTAGAAACCATTAGGAAACCATTATAAATCCTAATGGTCTCTATGGTCTCTAATGGTTTCTTATGGTCTTTAATGGTATTTGTAATGGTTTCTTATGGCTCTAATGGTTGCTAATGGTCTCTAGTGTCTCTAGTGTATTCCTAATGGTTTCTGATGGTCTCTAATGGTTTCTTATGGGCTCTAATGGTCTATAATGGTCTCTAATGGTTTCCAATGGTTTCTTATGGTATCTATTGGTATGTCTAATGGTTTCTTATGGTCTCTAATGGTTTCTTATGGTCTCTAATGGTTTCTTATGGTGGCTAATGGTTTCTTATGGTCTCTAATGTTTTAATGCGTAAACGTGATGGTCTCTAATGTGTAATTTCTTATGGTCTCTAATGTGTTAACGTAAAAGTTATAAAGTATACAAGTCAGTACGAACATTATCTTATGAAAACTGGTCGGGGAACTACGAGTCTAGGGGTGCGTTCGAAAGCGACAAATTTCGCGAAATATTTCGCGAATTTATCATGGTCGTTCGGTAGGAATTTCGCGGAAAATTCGCCGGGTTCGCCGTATGTGCGTCATTTAGGTATTTAAACAATGATTTCATAACAATTATCTTTGGTTGCAGCAATTATTTTGAGAAAGCCTACTATTACTGTTGATCACAGATGACACAACAAATCAAGAATAAAAAAACATCATTGGCCATTGTCCTCACCATCACTATAAGCAATTCAATATACAATTAATTATTGATAGGTTCACAAGTAGACATGATATGCATCTGGAAGCATGCCTCATATTATAACACCGTTACCAATTATGAAATCACATATTTCCATATATATATCGGTGATTCTACACTTACCCCATCTCCTCAATGTGGGCCGACATATTTGAAAACACCGCCGTGACATGCTCCGGCGATTCCACGTTATTTCGCGAAATCCCTCATTTCGTGCTCTCCGAACGGCCCAATCGCAAAAAGATTTCGCGAAATGCGTGGGAGAATGGCCCTTCCGACGCACTCAAAACAAAACAAATCAAATTAAGAACAAGTGCGCAATGTTTGTAGCCTACTAGAATGTCACCATATTTAGTTTACAGCTAACGTTATTATACTATATTCAGGTTCAGAACTAGGGACTATTTATTTTCAATGATATTTGGAAATAAAGATGAAAATAGCCAAATAAATCCGAACAAAGTAAATTAAAATTGAAATGATAGACACAATTTCAAAGAACATCCTCAGAATAGGCTAATTATTGAGATCCATATATACTGAATTTGAGCATACCCCCTTCAATATACCCTGAACGTGCTCAACCTTCCCCACGAGTTGGATCAAATTACCACAACCATGGAGGAAGTTTAGCAATACGTAACATTTTATTTCGTGTCATTTTTAAGTAAGTTTTTAAGTTCTCGTGGGTTTTGTGAAAATAGCTGGGTTTTAATTAGGAAAGGTCGATTTTCGGTCCCTTCCAGTCGTCTTGGGGGCTCTGGCTCCATTGGCTCACTGGATCCACCTTTGATGATTGAAGCCGTAGTTTGTATTGCATCAAAGCATGACATTTGGCATAGTATTGCAGTATAAACAACATGACCTTCGACATTGAAATTGGACTTAGTTATGAGAAAGGTGCAAGTACTGAAAGAAATACGTTGTAACAATTATTAACAACATATATCTATGGTATGGCGTGAGTCGTTAGGCAAAACAACTGCTAACTGGCATTTTCCATCAGTCATGCTACGTTTTGTTTGCCTTTGTGTGTTAGGTTTGGATCTTAACCCGCGCACTGCAGGGGCTTTGCGCCGAACACGAACTGCAGGGGGGGAGGGGGGTTGATTTCCGCCCCCCCCCTGAGATCTCGAAAACTACGCTACGTAGCGAGAAGCAGAAACCTGCATTTGATAGCTTGATACATGTTCTATCGAAAGTATTTCAGTATTGTTTTAGGTCAGGTCAAAATTGAAGTCACCAGAGGTCATCAAAGTGTCAAATTTTCCAGTTTTTCCTGTTTAGGACATCGCTCCAGAAATTCCCATATATCTCAGAAACTATGCTAGTTAGAAACAAAACAGAACAAATCAAACGCCAGCCAGTGAAATTTGCAATTGCTAAGGTGTCCTCAAATTTCATCTAAGGTCAACATTTGAGGCTCAGAGGTCAAAAAAGGGGAAAAATTACGTTTTTTTGCTAAATCGTTTTTCGCTATTAACTTTTATGTAATAAAGATAATGGAAAACTGTTTACGTCATTGTGTTTATATTGTCAAGGCGCTTTTAATGATATACATGTGATCTTGTTAAGTTAACTAAAAAAATTGACCTTAGGTCAAGGTCAAGTGGTGACCCAAGTAGGGAATGTTGCATATGGAAATACGTGTCTTGACGAGACAAACACAATGATGTCTGTTTTACTTCTCTATCTTCATTATATCGGGAGTTATTGACAAAAAAGTGATGGTGACCTCGCATGACCTTAAATGACCCAATAGGGGTCACCTGAACAAAACTTACACTTGGATCATCAAGAATATCTATAATAACATGATCTAGAAGTAATTTGACTAATATCATGCATATCTTAGTATTTGCATATTTCCCCATTATGGGGAGGTTGCGAAATTGACCTGACCTTAGGTCACCGATATACAAATTCCGAGACAAACGAATTGTAAGTACGTATGCCCTCATGACATCCTGTAAGTTTCAAACTGATCGGTGAAAAACTCTGGCTTTGCACAACTGCAAACATTTTTGGAGTTTGGGTCACTTGACCTGATCTGGTGACCTGACCTGAGATGACCCTAGGTCATTTTTTTTCTCAAAGTGCGCAATTGATGTCCTGACAGGTGTGCGAAAACCCGGCGGAGCTGCGCGCCCGCCGTTTTTTCGCTATCTTCGAAAAACCTGAGGGGGTGGGGGGGGGGGAATCAACCCTCCCTGCAGTGCGCGGGTTAAACCCAGTGGTTTCACCTTAAACTAGGGGCCCCGGGTCATGGGTGTGGTGATGTCTCGTGATGGGTGCGGTGATGTCTGGTGATGGATGCGGTGATGTCTGATGATGGGTGCGGTGATGTCTGGTGATTGCATATGCGTACCCAAGGGGCAATTGCCCCCCCCCCCCCCCTGAAGGTCCATACGTGCCCCTTGGCCGTATGCGCCGCTTTGGAAATAGGGTCTGAAGGGACCCTATTTCGACACAAATGAAGGATTTTATTGATTTTTTAAGTTTGTTTTTTTGTTGTTGAGAAATATGCCCCTCTAAAAATATTGTTGGCCAAATCCGGTGAGTTTTTTTTTGGGCGGGGTACCTTATGCCCCCTGATAAAAAATTGACCCCCTCCTG
>JAXIVJ010000453.1:145000-233848 GCA_036785665.1 Chirona hameri | reverse complement strand
TTTTTGGGGAGATAAACAAACTCAAGACTAAAAACCAAGAAAGGAATGGGAGACTTGCGGGATGACACTGGGGTCCTGATCAGCAATGATGGTAGAAAGGCTCAAGTTCTTAATGAGTACTTTGCATCTGTTTTCACAGAAGAGGATTGCTCCACTGTACCACCTGCGATTCTTCATACCAACAGGCCTAGTTTGCTGGCAATCGCCGTCAACAAAGTCATTGTTAAAGACAAACTTACTTGCCTCAAGCCCTCAGGGAGTCAGGTTCCCCTGGTCCAGATAAACTACACCCCAGAGTGCTGAAGGAGGGGGCTGAATTCCTGGCCAGTCCACTCGCCATCGTCTATTCCATGTCTCTTGAGAATGGCTGTCTTCCCGGTGACTGGATGCTTGGCACTGTTGTGCCTATTTTCAAAAAAGGAAGTCGGCAACAACCAAGCAATTACCGGCCAGTAAGCCTCACTGCAATTCCCTGCAAGATCTTGGAGTCCATTATCAAAGATAAGCTTATGGAACACTTATCAGCTGGTGGCTACCTGTCCAAGGATCAACATGGGTTTAGGGTGAAGCGCTCCTGCAGCACCCATTTGCTTGAAGTGATCAATCAGTGGAGCCTGATCTTAGAACATGGTGACCCCATTGATGCCCTCTATTTAGATTTTCAAAAAGCATTTGATTCAGTCCCACATAAACGCCTGCTCAGCAAACTTCAGAGGTACAGTGTGTCTGGTAAGCTGTTATGTTGGATGCAGGCATTCCTGACTGGTCGCCAGCAGCAGGTTGTGGTCAGCGGTCAGTCCTCCCCATGGGCTCCTGTCACCAGTGGAGTTCCACAGGGATCGGTGCTTGGTCCTGTCCTCTTCATTGTGTGTGTCAATGACCTCCCAGAAGCTGTACAGAACCCCCTGAAGATGTTTGCTGACGACACCAAGATCTACTGTAATGTGTCGTCAAGCACTGGACCTGTTCATCTCCAGAATCCAGAGGGATCTGGATGCTGACTCACAGTGGTCCGACATCTGGCAGATGCTGTTTAATGAAGACAAGTGTAAATCACTCCATGTTGGCTCGAGAAACACTCACCACATCTATAACATGAGAGCAGTCTTATAATTTCGGCAATTTTCTAAACTTTTTGGGTCCAAAGAATTTTGCTCTCTTCATATTTGTTCAGGAAATTTGCTCTTTTCGCCTGATCTTACAGACATTGTAGTTGAAATATAATTCCATTTTCCTCACAAGGATTTAATATCTATTACAAATCAGGATTTTTTACTTTCCAAGTAAAATAATTAAAACAAAAATGAAAATCCTAATTTGCCTGACAATACAATTTTACTCTCCACCTATGGATTTTTACTCTCCGGGACCAGGTCATGAAATGAAAAATCCAACACTGCATGAGAGGCATCGCCCTTGAACAGTCGTCTTCTGAGAAGGATCTCAGTGATCTCAGTGTCGACTCAGTGTTGAAATTATGTGAACAGGCTGCCTCAGCGGCCTCGAAAGCTAACCAGATGTTGGCAATCATTAGGCCATTCCAGAATATTGACACTGAGATGCTTTCACTTCTCTACAAGACCTTCGTACGTCCACACCTAGAGTATGGCAATATCGTTTGGGGGCCATTTAACCCAGCTGACCAGAAGCTGATAGAAAGGGTGCAAAGAAGGGCCACCAAGCTGGTACAGTGCATCAAGCATCTGCCTTACCCGGAACGGGTCCGTCGCCTGAAACTGCCAACCCTCTACTATCGAAGACGCCGAGGAGACATGATTGCCATCTATCAAATCCAAAACGGAGGCCTTGACCTGGACGAACCGGATCAGTTTCTCACGCCAGCGGAAACCACCAGGACAAGAGGACATCAATGGAAGCTGTGGAAGCCCCATGCCACCTCTCGGTCGGGTTCGAAGGAATGCCCTAGCAGTGCGGTCTGTCAATGACTGGAACTCGCTTCCTGCTCACATAGTCCTGTCCTCCTCAATCAACCAGTTTAAATCCAGCCTTGATAAGCACTTGAGTGACCTCACCTTTGTCACCCCAGACTAAGACCAAGCTAGTCCATAAGTCCTAGAGCTCGGTGAGATCGGGACCCCACATGCCTAGTGGCCTTCCAAATTCCCGAAAGTGGTAAGGTGAGGTAAGAAACGGGCACCTTCTGGGAGGAGTTGGGAGCAACTTGGAGCAGCCCAGAGTAGCTGTGTTGGAGCCGCCACGGGAACAATTGGAGGCATTTGAAGGAAGTATCAGCTGTTTGCATCCAAGGTTGAGTATCTGTTGACAATTGACATTAACAAATATATCTGCCACGCCATAAACATACTCCTCCAATCTCCTTCAGTTGTCCCCACCTCAATTTTGGGAGCAAGTTGGAGGAGGTTGGAGAAGGTTTCAGCTTCAGGCGAGCTTGGAGGAGTTTGGAGCAGTCACAGGAATGACCAGAGGAGCTTGGAGGAGGTTAGAGGCAGTTGGAGCCAGTTGGAGGTGTCACAGTAACAGACCCTATGACTAAAGGTTTGCCAACTGTACCACTGAAATGGCCAAATAGTAAAGGTAATTAGTTGACTTGTTTTGTCATTTCAGCCATGTCATCCCCACCTATAAACAACCAGATGTCTGAACTGGAGATGGACAAAATGTTGGAAGGTAAGATATATGAAACATGCAAACCCACATAGCACATGCCTGATAACTGGAAAATGGAAATGGTAACCACTTTGTTTTGAGAATATCCCAAACCAATGGCCCCATGACCAAACTGTTAACCCTCGTCCGTGCAGCGTCCGATCAGTGGGTGACCGTGCAGGGGGCGGGGGTTGGTACGACCCCCTACCGTTTCGCCCCTAATTGGGCTAGAGCTTCGATTAAAAAACGAGCGTGTTGCTTGTCACGAGAGGAAGCCATTGATACCCGATTTTAAGGTCCTAGGTCATTAGGTGACCTCTGAGGTCATGTCAATAACCCAAAATGCAACCAAATTGTAAATGCTTATAAATTGAATTGAATCGAGCTAGAATCGCGAATGAGCATGTAATTATGCTGAATGGGTGCCAAATTTGAAATCAGCATCACAAAAAGTCCTCGAAACTGCCAAATTACAAAAAAAGGTCATGTCGGGTCATATGAGGTCAGTCACCTCGGTTGACCTGTGGGGGCACATAACCCCAATGGAACATATAATTATGTAAAATGGATCCCATATTGGAAATCAGCATCACAAAATGCTCTAGAAACTGCCAAAAGCCATTAAAGTAATATCAGGTCATCGGAGGTCACAATCTCAATGAAAACCACAACTGTCACCTGGAAACACCTGGGCATATGCTCCTGAACAACAAACACTATGCAACTACACAAGATACAAAGATCAATACTACGAGACGCCATTTGCGCCTCAAAAACAGGTCAAAGGTCACAGGTAATGTGACCTACAACTTACAAAAATAAATCAATATGTGTCAAATTGTTCACAAGTAGGGTACTGAAAGTTTCATCGCAATCGGGTGATATTAACGCGAGCTATTCCCGAAAAACCGAGGGGGTGGCATCCCCCCCCCCTGCACTGGCGAGGGTTAAGCCCAGACTACACTATGCGTGATTGTCAAGGAAATCGTGTGCATGTTCTCCGTGTTTGCAGAACTTCCTTGACGTCCGGGATCTGCCGGTCAAGCAAATCACGCAAGGAAAATGGATAAACCACTGCATTTCTGTAATCGATAAACCACTGTATAAATATCTACCAGCTTCAACACAAGTTTCAACACTAACAATTTGCTCCAACGCTTCTTCATTCATCTTCCGCCACGATACTCAGCACACATTATTCAAGTTTAGGTCTATTATAGACTACAATACGCGAAAGCAAGCAAAATGATCAAACCCTGTAACACGCAATCTCGGAAAAAACAAGTTCAGAATTTTTGAACTTTTCATCGTTCCGTCCGTGAAGTGTGTGCGGAATTTCCTTGATGTTTCATCCGGGATCTGCGTGATGTGCCAGTGTAGCTCACCAAATGCATTTACTGTCAGCTGAACTTGCTCTGTCACACAAATCCCGACAACACGAATAACACGCGCGTGATTTTCAGGAAATCACGCATAGTTTAGCCTGGGCTAGAATTTAGTTAGTTAGACAAGCAAAATAGCCCTTTATTTAGTTGGGCTTACAGACATATATTTCATGCTACTCTGGTTTTAATACTGGTTGAAGCATTTGATTTTAAAAAAATACATCTATGATAACCGTATTGGTAGCACCTGTGGAAGTTCCAAACAGGATTAATTGGCCAGTTAGCTGACTGGCTAGGATTGAGCATCCCTTAAAAATGGGCCATTTCAATGTAACACCATTCTCAGGTTATTTTATCATGATCTAACTCAAATGGTTTGTCAAACTGAACATACTGTTTGCCGCCCCATATAATTATGGCACTTGCTGGAAACGTCATGATCAGGAATGTGTCCAACAACGCTGAATTCACAAGAGTAGATGTGCATCATCACTGAGTTGAGCTGTGAGGAGTTCTCTGCAAAGATTCCTTCAGTTCAGACTTACCATGCTTTGTCACTGCTCATCGTGAGGTTGCACAAATATCTTTCGTTTGAGTGAATCAATCAGCTATGCTGACCTTGATCAGTGGTTTCTCTGGTAATGTTCAAATAATACCGCTGTAGTCATGATGATAATAGGATGACATTATATGCCCCTATGAGCTGGTCTGAGGTTCCATAAGTCCCACAGTTTCAACTTTCATATGAACAAATGAGTATATTTTGTTTTAATAGGAATATTATATTGTGTTTGTATAGGGCCTGCCCCCCCCCCCCCCCCCCCCCCAGTGGCGACGTCCCTGCATTGAGGTGTGAACCTGTTTCTGATTTTGTTTAGCAGTATCCAAACCTATCGTTGCAGTACACACTTTTTTGCAAATGTACATAACAAACACGTTGTGATGTTTCAGAATATGGTTTACTTGAAGATGGGATGACAGCAATTGAGAAGAGAGATCTGATACAAACATTAGAGATGTCAAAAATATCAGCACAAACAGAGGAAAATTTCAGGCTCAAGAAGAAGGATGAAATATCTGTTCTTCCGGTACGGTTATGCCCGTATATTATGAATATTGAATAGCCCCATTTAGGTAATCTGATTATTATAAAATAGACATCATATTATTTTTTTCTTCTTTTACAAGCATTTTAATGTACTTACGATCCTTTTATTTTTGCTTTCTTGTTAGATTTATTATTTCTAATTATTTACATTCCCTAATATGCCAATGATCCACCTTCCTGGTAGCTGTACTTTCTGGTCTGAGTGTCGCGTTGTGTCCAACAGCAGTGTCACGTTCCGTTACAGAGCTCTCCATTCCTGCAGCGGCGGGCGTCCTCCGTGGCCGGGACGAGCGCCTCCTGTCCGTCCCCCGCTGACGAGGCGTCCCCGCTGATCGGCGGAGCACAGCTGGCCCAGAGACGGCGGCCTCTGCGCGTGTCGCCCTCCCCCAGCCGGGCCTCCGAGGCGACAGACAGCCGTCAGCAGCGGTCCCGGCCGGCCGACAGCCCGGGCCGGGCCCGAGGGCTGCAGACGGCAGGCGGCCCCGAGGGCGGATCTCTGCAGACCAACTCGGTTATCCGCCGTCTGTCGGCCACGTCTGACAGCGGCTCGGAGGACGGCGCGTCTCTGGCTGAGGGCACCCTGTCGCAGTCGGCAGTGGCGAGCGGGGCGGAACCGGCCGCCTCACCACCACGCCCAACCCTGCACTATGTGAACCACGAGGGCCGGCGAGAGGTGGTGGAGCGGTCGGAGCGGACCGCGCGGCTGCTGGAGCTCCTCTCCGACGCCCGGTCCCCGGAGGATAATGTGCTCTGCGTCCTGAAACACCTGGAGCTCGAGCAGGGGCGGGTTCTGGCCGACGCCGAGGACGGACCGTGGCAGGACGACATCCTGCCCACGCGCAGCTTCCAGGAGTCGAGCCTGCCGCCGCCGCTGGACGCTGCCAGGCTGGTGTACCGACCGCAGACGGGGACTGGACAGAGGAGGCCCTCCACAGCGCCAGAGTCAAACCCGGCCCCCAACACGGAGCCGCCGGCGGTGCCGCGCGAGCCGGCGGAGTCGCGCGAGCCGGCGGAGTCGGGCGGTCTCCAGGCGGCGGACGCCGGCCGACAGCACTCCCGCGCCAACCAGCTGCTGCAGCGAGCCATCGGCGCGAACTCGGCCAAGAAGCCGTCCGCTGCACCGAAGCTGTCGCTGAAACTGTCGAACCGGCCGCGTCCTGCCTCCGCGCCGGCCCCGGGGCTGGAGCCGGGACTGGAGCCGGCGGCGCGGCCCGGCGGCGGCGGCTCCCGCTCCGACGGCGCTGCGCCGGCCCTGCCGCCGCTGCCGCCGCTGTCGAGTGGAGAAGGGCGGCCGGCGGCAGGGACACTGTCCGGCCGGCGTCGGGCCGCCTCGCCCCCGGCCGGCCCAGCGAGCGCCACCAAACTGGCACGGCGGCGGCCGTCGGCGTCAGAGGAGATCCGTCCGGCGCCGCTGCGGCTGCCGCGCCGGGAGCGGACCGAGCGACCCGGCCGGCACCTGGCGCCGCTGGGCACACGGGTTCAGGTGAGGACCTCCCGCTGGTCACACGGGTTCAGGTGAGGACCTCCCGCTGGTCACACGGGTTCAGGTGAGGACCTCCCGCTGGTCACACGGGTTCAGGTGAGGACCTCCCGCTGGTCACACGGGTACAGATGAGGACCTCCCGCTGGTCACGGGTTAAGGTGAAGACCTCCCACTGGGCACACGGGTTCAGGTGAGTACCTCCCGCTGGTCACACGGATTCAGGTGAGGACCTCCCGCTGGTCACACGAGCACAGGTGAGGACCTCCCGCTGGTCACAGGTTCAGGTGAGGACCTCCCGCTGGTCACACGGGTACAGGTGAGGACCTGCCGCTGGGCACACGGGTTCAGGTGAGGACCTCCCACTGGTCACACGGGTTCAGGTGAGGACCTCCCGCTGGTCACGGGTTCAGGTGAGGACCTCCCGCTGGTCACACGGGTACAGGTGAGGACCTCCCGCTGGTCACACGGGTTCAGGTGAGGACCTCCCGCTGGTCACACGGGTTCAGGTGAGGACCTCCCGCTGGTCACACGGGTTCAGGTGAGGACCTCCCGCTGGTCACACGGGTTCAGGTGAGGACCTCCCGCTGGTCACACGGGTTCAGGTGAGGACCTCCCGCTGGTCACACGGGTTCAGGTGAGGACCTCCCGCTGGTCACACGGGTTCAGGTGAGGACCTCCCGCTGGTCACACGGGTACAGGTGAGGACCTCCCGCTGGTCACACGGGTACAGGTGAGGACCTCCCACTGGTCACACGGGTTCAGTTGAGGACCTCCCGCTGGTCACACGAGTTCAGGTGAGGACCTCCCGCTGGTCACACGGGTTCAGGTGAGGACCTCCCGCTGGTCACACGGGTTCAGGTGAGGACCTCCCGCTGGTCACACGGGTTCAGGTGAGGACCTCCCGCTGGTCACACGGGTTCAGGTGAGGACCTCCTGCTGGTCACACGGGTACAGGTGAGGACCTCCCGCTGGGCACACGGGTTCAGGTGAGGACCTCCCGCTGGTCACACGGATTCAGGTGAGGACCTCCCGCTGGTCACACGGGTACAGGTGAGGACCTCCCGCTGGTCACACAGGTTCAGGTGAGAACCTCCCGCTGGTCACACGGGTTCAGGTGAGGACCTCCCGCTGGTCACACGGGTACAGGTGAGGACCTCCCGCTGGTCACGGGTTCAGGTGAGGACCTCCTGCTGGTCACACGGGTACAGGTGAGGACCTCCCGCTGGGCACACGGGTTCAGGTGAGGACTTCCCGCTGGTCACACGGATTCAGGTGAGGACTTCCCGCTGGTCACACGGGTACAGGTGAGGACCTCCCGCTGGTCACGGGTTCAGGTGAGGACCTCCCGCTGGTCACACGGGTACAGGTGAGGACCTCCCGCTGGTCACGGGTTCAGGTGAGGACCTCCCGCTGGTCACACGGGTACATGTGATGACCTGCCGCTGGGCACACGGGTTCAGGTGAGGACCTCCCACTGGTCACACGGGTTCAGGTGAGGACCTCCCGCTGGTCACGGGTTCAGGTGAGGACCTCCCGCTGGTCACACGGGTACAGGTGAGGACCTCCCGCTGGGCACACAGGTTCAGGTGAGGACCTCCCGCTGGTCACACGGGTTCAGGTGAGGACCTCCCGCTGGTCACACGGGTTCAGGTGAGGACGTCCCGCTGTTCACACGGGTTCAGGTGAGGACCTCCCGCTGGTCACACGGGTTCAGGTGAGGACCTCCCGCTGGTCACACGGGTTCAGGTGAGGACCTCCCGCTGGTCACACGGGTTCAGGTGAGGACCTCTCGCTGGTCACACAGGTTTAGGTGAGGACCTCCCGCTGGTCACAAGGGTTCAGGTGAGGACCTCCCGCTGGTCACACGGGTACAGGTGAGGACCTCCCACTGGTCACGGGTTCAGGTGAGGACCTCCCGCTGGTCACACGGGTTCAGGTGAGGACCTCCCGCTGGTCACACGGGTTCAGGTGAGGACCTAGGGTTCAGGTGAGGACCTAGGGTTCAGGTGAGGACCTCCCGCTGGTCACACGGGTTCAGGTGAGGACCTCCTGCTGGTCACACGTGTTCAGGTGAGGACCTCCCGCTGGTCACACGGGTTCAGGTGAGGACCTCCCGCTGGTCACACGGGTTCAGGTGAAGACCTCCCGCTGGTCACACGGGTTCAGGTGAGGACCTCCCGCTGGTCACACGGGTTCAGGTGAGGACCTCCCGCTGGTCACACGGGTTCAGGTGAGGACCTCCCGCTGGTCACACGGGCCCAGGTGAGGACGTCCCGCTGGTCACACGGGTTCAGGTGAAGACCTCCCGCTGGTCACACGGGTTCAGGTGAGGACCTCCCGCTGGTCACACGGGTTCAGGTGAGGACCTCCCGCTGGTCACACGGGTTCAGGTGAGGACCTCCCGCTGGTCACACAGGTTCAGGTGAGGACCCCCGCTGGTCACACGGGTGCAGGTGAGAACCTCCCGCTGGTCGCACAGGTTCAGGTGAGCGCCTGCTGCTGGTCACACAGGTTCAGGTGAGGGCCTCCCGCTGGTCACACGGGTTCAGGTGAGCGTGGACTGGGCGAGCAGTGCATGGTACATGGCACCTACTGGGGCAGGCAGTCGGGGTGCAGACTGTGTGACGGACCTCTACAGAATGAGACATATGATTGGTGTATTCCGGCTGCATGTAAAGTGGCTCTGAAAATGGTATTTGTGCGCGGGGGAATCCGGTCTACATAACTGATAATGATGTCCAATGACGAGAGGCGCAGAAATAAAAATCCTACAATTGTTTTATCTAGACCACTTATTGCCGTGTGTTCCGTACCAAGTGTCCTGACCGCGCCCACGTCTGTTGCAGACGCCAGGAGGCCCGTCCAAACGGCCGACGCCCACCGGCCTGTCTGCCGCTGTCAGCTCCTCCTCTTCTGACGAGGACTCGGCGGCGGCGACCAGCAGTCGTACCCTGACCTCCGGCCGGCCGGCACCGTCCACTGCCGGCGCCGGCGGCCCGCGAAGTGCTGGGGCCCCCTCCTGTCCCGGTGGCGGGACCCCCTCCGGCTCCGGTGCTGGGATCCCTTCCTGTGCTGGTGCCGGTGCTGGGACCCCATCTGGCGCCAGTGCCGGTGCCGCGCCGTCTGGCGCCAGTGCCGGTGCCGCGCCGTCTGGCGCGTCAGCGGCGCCCGGAGCCGACGGTGACGCCGCTATCGAGCAGCAGATACAGTGTCCGATCTGCACCGCGTTCTTCTCCAGGGACAAAATCGAGGCAAGCGCTCGGAAGGACGCACGGCGCGCGGAAATGTTTTCGAAGTTCAAAAACACATACGCGTGATAGTTTGTTTATAAATCTTATGTATAATGCAAAGTGTAGCTGCATGTTGGGGTAGTGCATATTTGCGCTCTTCTGCTCTCCCTGTTTTGTCCTGTCTGCAGTAGCTGCTTGATTTCAGGGTTACGTGAGAGGGTAATAATTGATCATGAGAGGGAGATAATCCGATGCAGACTCAGATGTCATCGCTGTCTCGTTTCAGGCGCACGCCAGCCGTTGTGAGGGGGAGGACGTGATGGAGATTGAGGAGAGTCCGTCGCCGCCGCTGCGCCGCCTCACCACTACCTCACGCACCACACGGGAACGGTCAGTTCCGCTTCACCACTACCTCACGCACCACACGGGAACGGTCAGTTCCGCTTCACCACTATCTCACGTACCACACGGGAACGGTCAGTTCCGCTTCACCACTACCTCACGCACCACACGGGAACGGTCAGTTCCGCTTCACCACTACCTGACTCACTACACGGGAACGGTCAGTTCCGCTTCACCACTACCTCACGTACCACACGGGAACGGTCAGTTCCGCTTCACCACTACCTCACGTACCACACGGGAACGGTCAGTTCCGCTTCACCACTACCTCACGCACCACACGGGAACGGTCAGTTCCGCTTCACCACTACCTCACGTACCACACGGGAACGGTCAGTTCCGCTTCACCACTACCTCACGTACCACACGGGAACGGTCAGTTCCGCTTCACCACTACCTCACGTACCGCACGGGAACGGTCAGTTCCGCTTCACCACTACCTCACGTACCACACGGGAACGGTCAGTTCCGCTTCACCACTACCTGACGCACTACACGGGAACGGTCAGTTCCGCTTCACCACTATCTCACGTACCACACGGGAACGGTCAGTTCCGCTTCACCACTACCTCACGTACCACACGGGAACGGTCAGTTCCGCCTCACCACTACCTCACGTACCACACGGGAACGGTCAGTTCCGCTTCACCACTACCTCACGTACCACACGGGAACGGTCAGTTCCGCTTCACCACTACCTCACGCACCACACGGGAACGGTCAGTTCCGCTTCACCACTACCTCACGCACCACACGGGAACGGTCAGTTCCGCTTCACCACTACCTCACGTACCACACGGGAACGGTCAGTTCCGCTTCACCACTACCTCACGTACCACACGGGAACGGTCAGTTCCGCTTCACCACTACCTCACGTACCACACGGGAACGGTCAGTTCCGCTTCACCACTACCTGACGCACTACACGGGAACGGTCAGTTCCGCTTCACCACTACCTCACGTACCACACGGGAACGGTCAGTTCCGCTTCACCACTACCTGACGCACCACACGGGAACGGTCAGTTCCGCTTCACCACTACCTGACGCACCACACGGGAACGGTCAGTTCCGCTTCACCACTACCTCACGCACCACACGGGAACGGTCAGTTCCGCTTCACCACTACCTGACGCACTACACGGGAACGGTCAGTTCCGCTTCACCACTACCTGACGCACCACACGGGAACGGTCAGTTCCGCTTCACCACTACCTGACGCACCACACGGGGACGGTCAGTTCCGCTTCACCACTACCTGACGCACCACACGGGAACGGTCAGTTCCGCTCAGCTGCTCACATAACACGGCCGGCAGAAACCAGGCGAGCCAGCTTAATTGACCTACAATGACACACGATGACTGGACGAAACTGGAAATCATACTTATGAACAGGACAGACAGTATTTGTCAGCATCTGACATTCTGGAATGTCTTACTGATTGCTACTTTGTACTCAGACACAGGAGCTAAGTAAGACCTTCCCTTTACACAATTGCAATCCTTGAATGGGAAAATTAGGGTGTTGAAACACATCGACTAAACGAAAATGGTCAACGGTTCCCAGGATACTGTACGAGGAGGGAGCCGCCGCGTGAATATGTGTTGTGTTACCAGGACACCGCGTGGACAGCAGCGCTGCCGGCTGTGCAGTGAACTGTACGAGGAGGGAGCCGCCGCGTGAATATGTGTTGTGTTACCAGGACACCGTGTGGACAGCAGCGCTGCCGGCTGTGCAGTGAACTGTACGAGGAGGGAGCCGCCGCGTGAATATGTGTTGTGTTACCAGGACACCGTGTGGACAGCAGCGCTGCCGGCTGTGCAGTGAACTGTACGAGGAGGGAGCCGCCGCGTGAATATGTGTTGTGTTACCAGGACACCGTGTGGACAGCAGCGCTGCCGGCTGTGCAGTGAACTGTACGAGGAGGGAGCCGCCGCGTGAATATGTGTTGTGTTACCAGGACACCGTGTGGACAGCAGCGCTGCCGGCTGTGCAGTGAACTGTACGAGGAGGGAGCCGCCGCGTGAATATGTGGTGTGTTACCAGGACACCGTGTGGACAGCAGCGCTGCCGGCTGTGCAGTGAACTGTACGAGGAGGGAGCCGCCGCGTGAATATGTGTTGTGTTACCAGGACACCGTGTGGACAGCAGCGCTGCCGGCTGTGCAGTGAACTGTACGAGGAGGGAGCCGCCGCGTGAATATGTGTTGTGTTACCAGGACACCGTGTGGACAGCAGCGCTGCCGGCTGTGCAGTGAACTGTACGAGGAGGGAGCCGCCGCGTGAATATGTGTTGTGTTACCAGGACACCGTGTGGACAGCAGCGCTGCCGGCTGTGCAGTGAACTGTACGAGGAGGGAGCCGCCGCGTGAATATGTGTTGTGTTACCAGGACACCGTGTGGACAGCAGCGCTGCCGGCTGTGCAGTGAACTGTACGAGGAGGGAGCCGCCGCGTGAATATGTGTTGTGTTACCAGGACACCGTGTGGACAGCAGCGCTGCCGGCTGTGCAGTGAACTGTACGAGGAGGGAGCCGCCGCGTGAATATGTGTTGTGTTACCAGGACACCGTGTGGACAGCAGCGCTGCCGGCTGTGCAGTGAACTGTACGAGGAGGGAGCCGCCGCGTGAATATGTGTTGTGTTACCAGGACACCGTGTGGACAGCAGCGCTGCCGGCTGTGCAGTGAACTGTACGAGGAGGGAGCCGCCGCGTGAATATGTGTTGTGTTACCAGGACACCGTGTGGACAGCAGCGCTGCCGGCTGTGCAGTGAACTGTACGAGGAGGGAGCCGCGTATCTGGAGCACGTGGACGAGTGTCGCCGCCGCCAGATGGCTGGTAAGGAGTCGGAGTAAGTATCGTGCTCATACAGCGATGGCAATTTCTCCACTCTACGGAAATGTTCCGTAAAAGGCGAGATATTTAAATGTTTTGAAGGGAAACCAGAGACACTGGTAGGGTACCTATCCGCTCGGCCTGCCCCCAATACAATCTAGGTACTATGCTATTAGCCAGTGGCAGGTGGTCGGTCCACAATCACACTTAGCGTCAGTCTTGGCGTTGGACACTAATGGAACCTAAAACATCATAAATAGTGCTGAATTATTCACCACAATACTTTCTTAACTGTCTTCTGATAAATTTGATAGTGCCATTTAAAATGGGTAGCGTTTCATGTTCTCCCTTGTAAAACGATGCTGGCCTGCAGCAGGGATCTAATGAGCGTAGCCGCGGTCAGTTGTCCACTTTCTCGGCACCGTCGTGTGACCTCCCCGGTCCACGACGTGTGTCAGTATGCTCGTACGTAGAGGCTGTGGCCCATCTAACGGACGACTGACGCGTCAGGGTCGGCAGGTCTTGCATGTGTGCCCTGCAGCGGCGCGTGACGTCTGATCGGTCAGCGTCACCAGCGTGTGTTGACGGCCACAGGTTGCGGGGACGACCCGGCGCCCGATGACGGTCGCTGGCCGACTGTAAACGGTCACACTCCCGTCAGTGACGACAGCAGCCGGCTCACCGGACCCGCCGGACCCACGACAGGTCAGTGACGACAGCAGCCGGCTCACCGGACCCGCCGGACCCACGACAGGTCAGTAGTCCCGTCAGTGACGACAGCAGCCGGCCCACTGGCCCCGCCAGAGGTACTTATGACCTTGTAAAATCCTGCAAGTTTCAAATTTATCGGACAAACATTGGGTCTGGGTGGGGGCAGGGGTGTGATCGGTCATCCTCTGGGTGGAATGTGACCGGTCATCATCTGGGTGGGGTGTGACCGGTCATCATCTGGGTGGAATGTGATCGGTCATCCTCTGGGTGGAATGTGACCGGTCATCATCTGGGTGGAATGTGACCGGTCATCCTCTGGGTGGAATGTGACTGGTCATCATCTGGGTGGAGTGTGACCGGTCATCATCTGGGTGGAATGTGACCGGTCATCATCTGGGTGGAATGTGACCGGTCATCATCTGGGTGGGGTGTGACCGGTCATCATCTGGGTGGAATGTGACCGGTCATCATCTGGGTGGGGTGTGACCGGTCATCATCTGGGTGGAATGTGACCGGTCATCATCTGGGTGGGGTGTGACCGGTCATCATCTGGGTGGAATGTAGCCGGTCATCCTCTGGGTGGAATGTGACCAGTCATCATCTGGGTGGAATGTGACCGGTTATCATCTGGGTGGAATGTGGCCGGTCATCATCTGGGTGGAATGTGGCCGGTCATCCTCTGGGTGGAATGTGACCAGTCATCATCTGGGTGGAATGTGACCGGTCATCATCTGGGTGGAATGTGGCCGGTCATCATCTGGGTAGGGTGTGACCGGTCATCCTCTGGGTGGGGTGTGACGGCTGATGGGTCATTCTCTCTCCGCCGCAGACTCGAGCCGCTCGCCGACGTTCCAGCGGATCAGCGCGCAGACCGGCTCCTGTATCGACTACAACAACCAGTTCCCGGCGACGTCCAGCGGCGGCACGGGGCGGAAACGTGCTGCACGGGGCCGGCGGCGGCGCGGCCGGGGCACCGCCAGGACCAGGACCAGAGCCAGGGGCAAGGGGCGCCGCTCCTGACACGAGCGCCGCATCCACCAGCGGCCCCACCAGTCAGACGGGTGTCACCGGCGGCCCCACCAGTCAGACGGGTGTCAGTGGCGGCCCCACCAGTCAGACGGGTGTCAGTGGCAACCCCACCAGTCAGACGGGTGTCACCGGCTGCCCCACCAGTCAGACGGGTGTCACCAGCGGCCCCACCAGTCAGACGGGTGTCAGTGGCGGCCACACCAGTCAGACGGGTGTCAGTGGCGGCCCCACCAGTCAGACGGGTGTCAGTGGCGGCCCCACCAGTCAGACGGGTGTCACCGGCGGCCCCACCAGTCAGACGGGTGTCCGTGGCGGCCCCACCAGTCAGACGGGTGTCAGTGGCGGCCCCACCAGTCAGACGGGTGCCACCGGCGGCCCCACCAGTCGGACGGGTGTCACCGGCGACCCCACCAGTCAGACGGGTGTCAGTGGCGGCCCCACCAGTCAGACGGGTGTCAGTGGCGGCCCCACCAGTCAGACGGGTGTCAGTGGCGGCCCCACCAGTCAGACGGGGTCACCGGCGGCCCCACCAGTCAGACGGGTGTCAGTGGTGGCCCCACCAGTCAGACGGGTGTCACCGGCGGCCCCACCAGTCAGACGGGTGTCAGTGGCGGCCCCACCAGTCAGACGGCCCCCATCACAGCTGTGCACTGATGCGTTTCATTACCAGAATACATACACCATCGCTGACCATGGCTGTCATTATATTTGTTTGGGAACTAAAATGGAGGTGCCGATAAGATCACCGGCAATTCCCGACACACAATCCCAAATCGTTTTTACCGGGCTAAGTTTTGTCCCCAGTTTTAACTGATAGCAAAGGAGCCGGCTTCAGCATAAAAACACATTGGAATAGGAAACGCACACAAGGTACCTATCACGATTTCAAAACTATCCGAATATGCTCATAGCGTGACGTTTTGGGCACCATAACCTCGATTACGCGCATCAACTTGGATGGACGGATGTTATGTCCGAGGGGTTGATTCGATATATGCCCATTTGCAGGGCGGATGTGTGCGGTGTGAGCCGTAAATTCCAAATCAATGGCACCGTCCACATTGTCCACGATTGCCGATGCTGACAAACTGCCGACCTAAGCAAAGGTGAACGCGTGTATTCATAAATGCAACGTGGCTATGATGAACCAAACACAAATCATGATGACGTACACGCTAAATGGGAATGTTCTCCGAGCGTGGCGACGGCAGCTCCCTGACGCGTGTCATCACGGGTCATGGCAGCTCCCTGACGCGTATTAGCACGTGTCACGGCAGCTCCCTGACGCGTGTCATCACGTGTCACGGCAGCTCCCTGACGCGTGTCATCACGTGTCACGGCAGCTCCCTGACGCGTGTCATCACGGGTCACGGCAGCTCCCTGACGCGTATTATCACGAGTCATGGCAGCTCCCTGACGCGTGTCATCACGGGTCACGGCGGCTCCCTGACGCGTGTCATCACGTGTCCCGGCGGCTCCCTGACGTGTGTCATCACGGGTCACGGCAGCTCCCTGACGCGTATTATCACGAGTCATGGCAGCTCCCTGACGCGTGTCATCACGGGTCACGGCGGCTCCCTGACGCGTATTATCACGTGTCACGGCAGCTCCCTGACGCGTGTCATCACGGGTCATGGCAGCTCCCTGACGCGTATTAGCACGTGTCACGGCAGCTCCCTGACGCGTGTCATCACGTGTCACGGCAGCTCCCTGACGCGTGTCATCACGTGTCACGGCAGCTCCCTGACGTGTGTCATCACGTGTCACGGCAGCTCCCTGACGCGTGTCATCACGTGTCACGGCGACTCCCTGACGCGTGTCATCACGGGTCACGGCGGCTCCCTGACGCGTGTCATCACGAGTCATGGCAGCTCCCTGACGCGTGTCATCACGGGTCACGGCGACTCCCTGACGCGTGTCATCACGTGTCACGGCGACTCCCTGACGCGTGTCATCACGGGTCACGGCGGCTCCCCAGCCGGCGCCGCCACCTATCTCTCCCTCGCCGCGTCGTCCCCGGACTGCTCGCTGGGTATCACTGCATGGCAGGAGTGGCACTTGGCGACGGCCGTGCTGCGCAGCTTCCTCAGACAGTGCAGGTGGTACTTGGCGCCGCAGCCGTCGCGGTCGCAGGTCTGTCCGCACACGGTGATCCTGTTGCAGAGCGGGCAGCTCGGCACGTGGTCGGCATAGTGTTGCTTCAGGTACGGCTCCAGCTCGATGATGCAGCGCGTGTGCAGCGCCACACGGCCGTCGACATCCTCCAGCCAGAAGTCGCGCATCAGCCGCGCCAGCAGCGTCTGCGCTTCCGCTTTGGATATGCCGTCCGCCAGGTTGAGCGCGGCCATCTTGGCGATGTCGCCGCGCACCGATGTGACCACCTCCTGCACGACGGCGCGAAGGAAGCGCAGCTGCGGCTCGGTGAAGCCGGCGAAGGCGGCCGTCTCCTCGCCGCCGGACGTGTTGACGAGCGCGTACACAAGGCTGCCGTCACGTTCAGAGTAACCTTTCACCAGGTCCAGTCCCAGCGGCTGCACCTTGGCCCGCACCGTCTTCAGAAACGTCTTCAGTTGGGCCACCTGGCGACAGGCGTCCTGCTGACAGATGTCGGCTGCCAGCTGCTTCAGCTCGTCTTGAGACCGCACAGGCCGGCTGAGCAGGCTCTGTATGAACTGCCGGTGCCAGTCTCCGTACACGTTCACCGCGCTGTCCACCTCCATCGCCTCCATCGCGCCTGGCCAACAGGAGAGAAGCAAAGGTCAGCTGGGCACATGCCAACAACGCTTAATGACGAGTGGTAATGTCCATATAGTTGTGGGAAAGCTTCGCTGTCGCAGCCCTCGGGCCGGGCAGGCGTCAGCCCGAGCCGCGTCGAAATCGCCAGAACTCGGCTCCACTGCAGGCGGAGCAGAGAGAGAGAGAGAGAGAGAGAGAGAGCGCGCGCGCGCGCGACAGCAAGGTCATGGGGGAGACGCACTACCAGACCGTCGGCGCTGTCCCGGGCAGCCGGCCGGGTACGCGTAATTAGCAAGACCGCCGAGCCGATCGGAGCGATCAGCATGCCGCGGCCGGTAACAACACCGGTCAGCCGGGCCGACAAACAAGACTCCAGTTCAACAACAACCTGTTTTCCAGCCAGCGATCCCGTGGGACCCGGGCGGTGCGAGCAAGGGCGGCTTCAGTCGAAAGCCGGGAGAAGCGGTGCACCTCATCACCACGTCGGCACTGACTGAAGCCGCCCCTGCCACGCCCTTCGGCGGTACTTCTCCACTCTCGCAGCCGCCGACCGAGGGTTGAAGTCGGATGGAGGACCAGGGGTCGGAGAGTTGTGCGGGAGGGACCGACGGGAGCGGAGCGCGAGAGCTCGGTCACTGGCAGAAGAGCAATAATGTCACGCCTGCCATCAGCGGCAGGTGTTGCCGAGCTATGTAGCCCTGCTGCCGCATCAGTGGTAGCAGTAGCTGCAGGGCGAGGCATTTGTGATTTTACTTGAGCCACCTTGCTAATTATCGATCTGACGTGTGTTACTTGAAAAAGTGCTGCAACAAACCAGTAAGTTTGACTATTATGTTAAACATTTATCTTGATTAGTGCTATTGTATCATTTCATGTTTTGTTTCTGCTTGGCGATTTGCCTTGACTATTCCAGTTTGAGAACATATCTGTGTATTGACCAATCTGAGTGAGATGTAGGTAACGATTAAGTTTTAGCAGTGCGTCTTTCCAGCCTGTTGTGATGTTTCCAGAACGGGATCGAGTGTACTGTGTGGTGTAACTGTGTACTGTGTATGCATAAATTACCCTGCCCTCAGGCAGAAAGCCTATCTTTTCTGTAATAATCATTATATATGTATCCCTGTCTCTTGTGGGCTGACTGAGGGAAATGAGAGGAGCGGAGGCGATTTAAAGACATAGCAGTAAATCCTGACAATAACCAGAGTATCGGTACATCCTGACAGAGGTATTCACATGGAGAGCTTAGTGTTAAACAGTCAAACAAAACATAATTTCACATAGTTAACTCTGCTATGCTTGATAACTTATTTCAAGAGGATCGGATTCCCCTGGGCCCTGTTTTAGGGATCTACATGCATGTCTGATCATGACTATATGATGCTGTGAATCAGCACCATTGGCAAATTAAATGGGGATTATACTACATCTATATCTGTCTATATCTGACTATTTCTGGCAATAAAAAGGACTTAATGGTTCAATTCAGTTGTACTGGCTTGTCCTATTGACCATACAATTGACACACTGAGCTGCAGTCTCTGCCTTCCATAATATTACCCAAATACTACTCATTGTGGTACATTATCTGCCCTTTAATTGTGTCAGAATAGGTCCTCTCACTGTACGTGAGACTGGGTCCTAGTCTCACCATTGAAGGTTAGAATGGTATGAAAATTGGAATGGTCCCATTAAAGGAAATAAGTTCACCTTCAACATTAGTTTTAAACTGAGATATCAGTTGTGTACCCTGTGTTGGGAAACCCCTATCTGCAAGTTTTATTGACTGAAAAGACTAGCTGAATATATTTGATTTTTTGGCGAAGGAATGCGGTGCTGGCGAAAGAATGTGGTGCTGGATTGGCTAATGGTATAGCCCCGGCAGAGGCTATACCATTACCCAATCAGCTTGCAGCTGGTGCTAGCAAGCGAACCGCCGGCCGCCGATTGGCACATCTCTAATGCTAGTCTATCCTTACGAGACTCCTTTCAAGTCTGATTGGCTGAACCATTTTTTTTATTTGTGTGACGTCAGGACTCTGACTCAGTATGTATATAGTTTTGATAAAAAATAATAATGTACGGCCTTCTGTCCTGAATTGGCGCGATATAAGGCCATTTTTGACCATATAAAAATACATTGTATTAAATATAATCAAATCGTGTTTGGGAGATAAAAATACAAGGTGCACTATTTCCTTTAAAGGAAATAGTTCACCTTGGAATTTGTCTTCCCAAACACGATTTGATTATATTTGTCAAACAATTTCTTTTTATATTGTCAAAAATGACCTGATATCGCGCCGATTCAGGACAGAAGGCCGTAAATTATTATTGTTTATCAAAACTATATGCATGCTCTGAATCAGAGTCCTGACGTCACGCAAATTTAAAAAAAATGCTTCCGCCAATCTAATTTGAAAGTAGTCGCGTAAGGATAGACTCGCATTAGAGATGTGCCAACCGGCGGCCGGTGGTTCGCTTGGTAGCACCAGCTGCAAGCTGATTGGCTGATGGTATAGCCTCTGCCCGGGCTAGATCCAGCACAACATTCTTTCGCCAGCACCACATTCCTTCGCCAACAAATCAAATATATTCAGCTGGAGAGTCTTTTCAGTCAAGAAAACTTGCAGATAGGGGTTTCCTAACTTGGGCTACAAAACTGCTATCTCAGTTTAAAACTAATGTTGAAGGTGAACTATTTACTTTAAGAGATGAAATAGGCTCTAAGGACGAATAGGCATATATGTGCCAGAAAAGGCATTATTGATTATATGATGGTCAGCTGTTGGATCTGTCAAGGCTCAAGACAAGGCTATATAACAAGGTAGGCCATTCTGGCCAAAAAAAGGTATCAAGGCCTCTGATTGGTCGATGGTCGTGACGTCAACAGTACATGACTTTTGCTAGCCTGCATGATCAGCGTGCAAAATCCCATTGGGATCCCCCCACTAACTCGAAAACTAAACAGGCTAGCAAGACGCAGAAAAGTGTTCGAAAGCTCTCTCCAAGGACATTCGAAGTTACTTTTTTTATTATTTGGCTCAGGTCAATATTGAGGTCACCAGAGGTCATTAAAGGTCACATTTTCCAAGTGAAGGACTTTGCTCTAGAAGCGCCAAATATATCGGGAACTATGAGAGCTAGTAACAAACAGAAATAAACAATCGAAAGCTCATGCAAATTCAAATCGCAGCAGCTGTCCTCAAATTTAAGCTCAGGTCAATAGTTTAGGCCCCAGAGGTCACCAAAGATCACGAGGACATTTTTTCAACAACAAAAAGATCATAAATAACTTTTTATTGGTTAGACATATAGTAGTAATTTTAAAACCATCGTGTTTGTCTCGTAAAGGCGCTTCGAAACAAGATATTAATGGTGACCTGGTTAGGTCAACTTCAAAAAATTGACCTCAGGTAGGTCATTTGGTGACCCAGGTAGGTCATTTTACATATGGGGCAACGTGACTCAACAAGACAAACACAGTGGTGTCATCTGCACGTCTCTATCTTGATATATCAAAAGTTATTGGCAAAAAGGTGCTGGTGACCTGAGATGCCTCAGCCGACCTTGCAGAAGTCACTGCAGAGCAACAATTCCACCTGGGTCATCAAAAATGAGCTAAAATAACATGATTCTGAAAGAATTGGCCTGATCCAATACATATTCTCTGAAAAGAAAGCATTTATATATTTTCCCAAATTGACATATTGGGAGGTCACGAAATTGACCTGCCCTAAGGTCACCGATACAAAAAAAAACGAGATAAACGAATTGTAGTGTGAGCTCCGCGCGGGTCACTCACCTTGCAAAGACTGACGTTCCCTTGCCGCCGCCCCGCGACCCCGGGCACAGGGTCACGCGCCGGTCCGCGCCAGCGGCGGACCCAGGGTCTCCAGTCCGGTGGGGCTGGAGCGTCCCTCACACCTTCCCCTCCTCGCAGATTTTCCTCTTCCTCTTCCTCCGATGTCCCCCACCCCTCCCCCTCCCCCGGAGCCGGCAGCGCTATCGCGTCCACTGGCCCTCCGGCCATCTGGCCGGCGGCCTGCGATGCCTGGCGCTCCGACGGGGGAGAGGACTGGCGGGCGCTGCTTCCGCTTCCCCGTCTGATTCGGATGACGATGACGACGAATCTTCTGTCCAACCTTCGTCTGATGACGTGGATGAGTCACTCGACTCGTCCGGCGCGATGCGCTGTCCGCCGTCTCGCCCGTTTACTCCGCTGGCTGCTGCAGCGTCTGCCGGCTGCTTCGCCATCAGACGCTCCTCCCTCTCCTCGAACGGCTTCAGTCGATCATGATGCCGAACATACCGCCGCCGGAAGTTGTCTGCCCTCTTGATCAGG
The DNA here is from genome assembly GCA_036785665.1 of Chirona hameri. Taxonomy (NCBI): domain Eukaryota; kingdom Metazoa; phylum Arthropoda; class Thecostraca; order Balanomorpha; family Balanidae; genus Chirona; species Chirona hameri. Next base: position 211,958 of record JAXIVJ010000453.1, on the reverse strand, counting down.
TACACGTCGCCCTGTCCACACTCCACCACGATGTACGGGCCGTCCCAGCGAGGCTGCAGCTTCCCCGGCTGGCCAGGCTTGGGCGGACGCCGCTGGAACACCAGGTCCCCAGCCTTGTAGCGGGCGACGTGCGCACTCCGGTGACTGCGCTCCTGTCGCAGTAGCTTCGTCCTTTCTTCCCTCTCCACCACGGCGGCGTGGGCTTCCTTTAGCTCCTTGGTGAGCCGCTCCACCCAGGAGTTCTCGTCCGGCGGCCGTCCGGTCGGCTCGACTCTCTCAGTCAGACGCGGTGTGCGGGGGTCACGGCCAAACTGAAGGTAGAAAGGCGAATGTCCGGTTGCCCTGTGCTCTGCAGTCATGTACTGGAATCGAACCAGGGACAGGTGCTCATCCCAGTCTCCTGCTCGCTCCTGAGCCATTCTTCGCAGTAAAGATCCTAGCGTCTGGTTACATCTTTCCACAGCACCATTACTTTGTGGATGAAACGCACTGACTTGCTTCCGATCAATGCCCACCGCTCGTGCCAGAGCTAGCATGTACTTGTTGTCAAACTCGAGCCCTCGATCAGTCAGAAGCGACTCAGGCAGACCGTGCCTATAGAAAACGTTCTCCACCAGCGCTTCAGCTACCGCTTTGGCTGATTTATCAGGAATTGCGACCACCTCAACACCCTTGGAGAGCAGATCTAGTGCTACTAGAATATACCGGCTCCCTCGGGCGGTTGGTGTGGTGCCGATTGGTCCCATCAGGTCCAATGCCACGTGCTGCCAAGCTTCGGTTGGCTGTGTCGTCACCGACAGCGGCGCCCGGTACCTTCTGTGGGGATCGTTTGCCTTAGCGCACGTGACGCAGCTGCGGCAGTAGCGCTTCACGTCTTGCTTCATCGTTAGCCAGCCGTAGCCAGCCTGCCGCAACAGCGCCTCCGTTTTGCCCGCTCCGAAGTGTCCAGCATCATCATGCTTAAGACGGAGAGCCAACGGAATGAACTTCTCCAGCACAAGCAGCAACTCCTTCCGCCTCCGCGTGGCCAACAGCAAGCTGCCTCCCGGTCCGAGCTTCGGTTCCCAGCCCAACTTCCTCCACTTCACTGTCGCTGGTCCGTGCGAGCGCTGCAGCCGGACCTCGCTGTACAGCTGCTTCAAGTGTGTGTCCTCCCTTTGTGCCTTGACCATGTCGACCTCGCTCACCGCCTCCAGAGTCTGCAGCTCATCCTCTTGCGTGGCACAGACACGCACTCTGGAGACGGCATCAGCATGTGAATTGTCTTCTCCCCGACGGTATTCCACGCTGAAGTCGAACTCTTCAATTTCTTCAAGCCACCGAGCGTAACGGCCTCGAGGATCTCTGCCTGAGTGAGGTCCACTTGTGCTGGTCCAGGTCGACATGCCTTCAGATTCTGTCCATTTCCTGTCACCTGGACAGCTGCCACTTCTCCCAGCATCATGTTGCCGTACAGCTTGACTGGTAGGTTCCCACGGTTCGATACCAGCACAGGCATTCTGTTCTCTGGGCTAGACCGAACGACTGTGGACGGCAGCGTTATTCCCAAACGCTGACTGCTTGCAGAATCCGGTTAAAAAACGACGTCCCGCTCCTCGGCGCCGAAGTCCACAGCGCTGACCTCCACCACCCGCTCCGAGTGTGGCTCGAGAACGCAGTCGCGCCCCAGACGCACCTGGACCGACTGCACCGGCGCGCCGCTCGCGCGCGCCTCCAGCGGCACCCGCTGTCCGGCCAGCTCCAGCACGCGACCCCCGAAATCCACCGAAAACTGTCCGAACTTGTGGAGTACGTCATTCCCCAGAATTCCAGGAGCTGACAGGTTCTCCACGACCCACACCTTCACGCCGTTTCGAATCAGTCCCGGACCCACTGCTACGTCAGTCATTAACACACCCAAACACACCAGAGGCGTTCCGTTAGCTGCTACGAGCCTAACGTCCGTGGGTTCGTGGTGCATCGCCTGAATTCCCGGCAGAGATGCGGACACACAGGAGACTGACGCGCCCGTGTCCACCATCCATGTGCAGTCCAATTTACCAACCTTCCCCCGCACGTGCAGAGAGTTCGGCATCTGACATTCAGGGGCTTTCCATGTCCCTGGAGCCGCCGCTCGCCCCGCAGCAGCGACCCTCTTCAGTTTAAATACGCCGCAGAACACTGGTAGCGGGTGTGTCCGAATTCGCCACACACCCAACATACCAGGGGCGTCGGCCGGCCGCGGCCCCCAGCCAGCGGCGCGCGCGTGCACCACCTCTGCACGTGGCCCGGCTCCCCGCACGTCCAGCACGTGGGCTCGCGCGCGGCCCGGCCCCGCCCCGCCCCGCCGGGGCCGCCCTCCCAGGTCTGGGCCTCGGGCGCGCCGCTGCGCCCGGTCGCCGCCCAAGCCGGCGCGGCTCGGCCTCGCCCCGCCCCGCCGGGGCTGCCTTCCCAGGCCCCGGCTTCGGGCGCGCCGCTATTCCCGGTCGCCGGCCAAGCCCAAGCCGGGACGGGGAAGGCAGCCCCGGCGGGGCGGGGCGAGGCCGAGCCGCGCCGGCTTGGGCGGCGACCGGGCGCAGCGGCGCGCCCGAGGCCCAGACCTGGGAGGGCGGCCCCGGCGGGGCGGGGCGGGGCCGGGCCGCGCGCGAGCCCACGTGCTGGACGTGCGGGGAGCCGGGCCACGTGCAGAGGTGGTGCACGCGCGCGCCGCTGGCTGGGGGCCGCGGCCGGCCGACGCCCCTGGTATGTTGGGTGTGTGGCGAATTCTCTCAGCAGGGCCGTCTTGAGGTTGGTCACTGAACTCTTGTCCGCTTCACTGAGCGAATCGATGACGCTGATGCGATGGCCGAGTCCAAGCAGAGTTTTCCCGATGGTCTTCTTTTCATCCCCTAACAGCGCATAGGCATCCACGCGCCGCAAATAATCCTGTATCGTCTCTCCTTCCCCCCACACCAACTTGTCCGAGCCACGCTCCGCCATGTCCAATGTCTCCGCAGCACGTCCTCCGAACACTACAGCAGAAACTGCTCACCGGCGATGCACCGAGCACCGCTGCCACCAGTGTGAGCTCCGCGCGGGTCACTCACCTTGCAAAGACTGACGTTCCCTCGCCGCCGCCCCGCGACCCCGGGCACAGGGTCACGCGCCGGTCCGCGCCAGCGGCGGACCCAGGGTCTCCAGTCCGGTGGGGCTGGAGCGTCCCTCACAGTAGGTACTTATGACCTGATGAAATCCTGCAAGTTTCAAATTTATCGGACAGACACTGTGGCTTTGGCACGATCATAGACATTTTTGGAGGTAAGGTCACTTGACGTGACCTGGTGACCTGACTTAACCCTCGCCCTACGGGAGCTTTTTTCACCTTCGCCCTACGGGGGGCCTGACAGCCCCCCCCCCCGTTAACTTCCAAACCAAGCAACTTAGAGCAATGCGGTAAGAACCAGCATGTTGCCTGTCATGGGAGGAATTTAACAGTATGCGATTTTTAGGTTTCAGGTCAACGGGTGACCTTCCAGGTCAAGTGAATGACCTCGGATTTACCACGTCCAGAACAGCGATTTTGCTCTTCAGAAAAATTAGAAATTAGAAATTGATAAATGTAAATAAAAAGGCATGTTCCTAGACCATTTTTTGCTCAGAAAAACTGAACAGTTAATTATTTGTTCGTATCTTGGCATTTTTTTTTTAAATGGCGTTATCAGTTGTTTACACTTAGGGAGCCATCACTCAGTCAAAAATGAAGATATTGCTTTGAAATTTGGTATGGGTATTGTCCATATTGAGTTCTCTCACATATATTCCGGTTTTTCTAACATCTTTAAATTTTTGATTTTGTGGGGATTTTTCCCCAAAAAAAGTTTTTTCCCTTTTAGGGGTCAAAAACCCCTAAAAAAATACAATCAGAGATTGCCATTTTAAAGAGAATGCCATTTTGTATCTTTGGTGAATTGCGTTTGCAATTTGCTTTAAAACTCTGTTTACTACGATTTTTCAAATATTTCTCATTTTTTACCAACATGACGTCATCAAAACATGATTATCTCCCAAACTACTCAACTAATTTTAATTAAATGTTTACATCATACGAATAATTGTTGTAAACTTAGCTCCTAAAAATTGCAGCAAGATGCACTGCATGTGTAAAAAGTTATTCCAGAAAAACCTCAGGGGGTACCTGTCAGCCCCCCTCCCCCTCCCCCTCCCCCCCCCCCCCCCCGTAGGGCGAGGGTTAAGACGCCCTGAAGTTAAAACTTTCACACAGTGTGGGTAATTGTTGCACACATAGTCTTGCCAAATTTGCTGCGCGCCGCTGTTTTCTCGCTGTTCTCGAGAAACCTCAGGGGTGGTCAAAGTGACGCCCCACCAGATCTCCTCAGATTTAGGCCACTATACTTTACTGGGCCTCTAAATGGTCGCAAAAAACGTCGGACAGGCCCATGTTGAAGTATCAGGCCTTCCTCAGGCCTCCTCAGGCCTATTGAGGGCCCTTCAGGCCTATACCGAGGGCCCCTTCAGACCAACTGAGGGCCTTTTTTATTGGTGACCTAAGGGCAGGTTAATGTCGTGACTTCCCCATTAAAAGTCAATTTGGGAAAATATACAAATACTTCCTTTTCAGAGAATATGCATTGGATCAAGCCAATTCTTTCAGAATCATGTTATTTTAGCTCATTATTGATGACCCAGGTGCAATTGTTGCTCAGTGGCCTCTGCAAGGTCGGCTAAGGTCATCTCAGGTCACCAGCACCTTTTTGTCAATAACTCTGTATATAATAAAGATAGAGATGTGAAACTGACCACACAGTGTTTGTCTCGTTGAGTCGCGTCGCCCCATATGCAACATGACCTACCTGGGTCACCAAGTGACCTTGACCTGAGGTCAAATTTTGAAGTTGACCTAACCAGGTCACTATTAATATGCTGTTTCTAAGCGCCTTTACGAGACGAACACGATGGTGTTAAAACCACTGTTATATGTCTAACCAATAAAAAGTTATTTATGCAAAACGTTTGGAAAAAAATGTCCTTGTGACCTTTGGTGACCTCTGGGGCCTAAACTATTGACCTGAGCTTGAATTTGAGTAAAGTAGGCGATTTGAATTTTAATGAGCTTTCGATTGCTTTTTTCCGTTTGCTACTAGCTCTCATAGTTCCAGAGATATTGGGGGGGGGGGGGGTTCTAGAGCAAAGTCCTATACTTGGAAAATGTGACCTTTGATGACATCTGGTGATCTGAATATTGACCTGAGTCAAATAATACCTGAGTAACTTTGAATGGCCTTGTAAAGAGATTTTGAAAGCTGTTTTCTGTGTTTCTCTAATCTTTTTAGTTTTTGAGTTAGGAGGGATCCCAATGGGATTTTACACGCTGATCATGCTGGCTAGCAAAAGTCATGTACTGTTGATGTCACAACCAATCAGAGGCTGGTATTGGATGGGACCCTGCCGCATAATGCTGAGGGTGCCGGAGTGAGCCCCTGGATCAAGGAGCCCATGCCCCTCCTCTGGGTTCACCACTGAGGCCTGTTACAGCCTTCTTAAACAGTTTTGTTATCAGCAATAGTTGTGCATGCACACATACTAAGATCGGCACATGATGACACAATGTCTGAAGATGAATTTGGCTATTACCTTGGGTAGGACTACAGTCCAAGGTTGAATGGGCCCAGCAAGGTTTGAGGGACACTGTCACTATTGCTGTCAGCTGTGTGGGCCACTTGAACCAAACCTATGAGGTGTACTTTTGGACATGTGTACAGTATGATAAAGACAAGAATAGACTCTATAGCATGGGGCTCCATACACAGTCTACACTTGTACACATACCAAAGATCCCCATCCACAATCTGTCACTGACACTCCTGAAAGTCACAGTATTTGAGTCAAACACAGCAATGACTACCGACATAAATGGTTTGTTTGGTTGGCTGTGAACTAGCAGTGCATTTGGTATCCAGAAAACATTGGCTAATTTGGAAATATTAGATGCTGAGCACTCTAGAGAGCAATAATTATCCAATCAAAAATTTACCCTTGCCCTGACAGGGTATTCTTACCTCGTTTTCACATTATATCATATTGCCAATAACATGAAAAGTCTGGTGTTATGGCGGTCTACCGTACCTAGTTATCCAACAGAGAATATCCAAAGAAAAAAGGGCCTTGCTACCGTCGGGGGAAAACACACAGTCTAGTTATAGTCAAAATAACTATAACTAACGTTATAGTTACCTTGGAAAAACTCAAGGTTATAGGGCCTTGCTCTTGATCTTGATGGGTTGGGGCGCGTAGCTGTGTCCGCTTATACTTATGACGTCACCCCAGTAGTCAATTCTGGCGCATGTCGTCTGCGGTCGGTTAAAACGGGTTTTCACAAATAAATTTTTGACAAATGTAGATACAGCAATGATTTTGATGTCATCGTGTTCGCCTCGTCAGAACTCGTCGATTCATACCAATTGCATGTGGTTTAGGTCAAATCAAAAGTTCATTGAAGGGGCGGGGCTTAGAGCCTCAGCTGGTGACCGCCGAACCGCAGGGGGACAGTGAACAAGGCCCTGAACTTTGATGACCTCTAGTGACCTCAATATTGACCTGAGCCTAAAATGATACAAAAGATGTAGATTCGCCTTGCTTTGAGCTTTCCAACGCTGCCTTTCCATTTTTAGTAACCTTTTTACTTTTCGAGCTAGACGGTATTTATTTCTCCAAAAATAGCATTAACTGCAATAGCGGAAGAGGCTGGTGCATACACATGACGTTACGCTCTGACGTCATGATCACCTAGAATCGCCAGATGACTCTACCTCCTATATATGGCCTTGGTGTAGCTGCGAGGCAGGGCCTTGCTCAAGGCGATATATATATATATAAAAAACTGAACCCCACAAACTAAAAATGGCGCAGTGTGTATTCGCTGTTTACATAGTACCAATAGAGCTGCCAACTTAAGCCTACTGGAAAGCAAAAGTTGGCCAAGATAATGCAAATGTTAGCCAAAGTCCTTGCTGAATTTGTTTGTTTACAATCGTTTGAGTAACTTGTGTTCCACTCCAAGTTTATCAGAACCACGGTCAGAATCATTGGTCTAAAGAGTCAAAACTGAACTATCTAACGACGGACCTATCCGCTTGAGAACAAGTCGCGAAATCGACTAATCTGTGCTATGGCTTCTAAGTACCGTGAATCTGCTCTTGTGCTGCGCAGTGCCTGCCAGCACGGTGCTTAGATTTTTTGCCTGCCAGGATGGATGCCTGCCAGGATATGCGATAGTGATATGCGCCACCAGAGTACTTATATAATGAGTAGGTTCAAGTTTGGCGACTGCCATTGCTATGTCACGCCTGGTTCAAACTAAAATAAACTAACTATGTTACCATATAACTATTTCTGGTATGATTTTAGGAATAATTCTCATTTTCTTCTAAACTTTCAACTATATAGTAGGATATGGTAATCATATCGGAAAATATCTGAATAGAAAAATAAATATATTAAATACAATTTTGTGTGTATTTGAATGAAAATAATATTTAAAGTTAATTAGTACATCAATTTTATTGAGAAAAAACCTAAAAACACCATGTTGACGATATATCACAATTAGTCAGTTGTAACAGAGTTTGCATTCAGGCCGGAAATTTCGAAGCACCAGGCCGCCGCCGGGCCGACCAGCCAGCGGCGGCGGCCGGCCGGCCCCGCGGCGGTACAATCTCTGGCAAGGTGTCGCAGCGGTTCTCACCAACTTGCGGCCGGCGCGGCGGCGGCGGTGTACAGCCCCTGACAGCGGACCCCCGCTCCGGCGTATTTTATCTACCGTGGCTCCGGCGCGCCGTGTGGGCGGAACATGCCTCCACTCGACCGATAATTGTGAACGATTGGAGTGTCTCAGGTAAAATCGGAGGCCATTCTAGGAATCTTGAAGAAACGAACTTCCCATTGATAATAAATACTTGTATCCATCTCTCTTAGATAACAAATTGAAGGGGGGTAACTACCAAGCCTCTTTGCATTGCCTTAACACTGTTGAGCGGGATTTGACTGCCATGTGATGTCACGGCTACCAAACAACTTGCCCCCCCCCCCCCCCGTGCGCCACCGCTGTCGTTGACGAGTGTAAACCGCGTTTGGTGTGAACACGCAAGGCGCGAGATACAGATAAACCTGCTGGTGTGCTGGCGGTGAATGTGAATAGTGTGACGTCAGAGGCACGTGTCAATATTAAGTTTAAGTTTAAGTTTAACTTGGGAAAGAAGGTCGCATCCTGTAGCTCCCTATTGGTCTTATTGTGCTGATAATAGGATGGTGTAATGGGATAAATAGTGCAAAGAATCTTTGGAACCGTTTCTTCGCCATCCTGCATCATGCTTCTTAATTGTTATATATGGACTGAATATGGATATTGTTATAATATGGACGGCCTAAGACCTAAGTTGCCGTTAGTCCCTTTCTGTTTCAACTTTCAGCCCATGGTCAAGGGCGTCGCCACCTTCCGCAAGTTGGGGAAGGGAGGGGGGGGGGGGGAGACGGAGGCATTATTTTGAAGTAGATTATTGTCATGCAACGCCATGGGCGTAATTTTAGAATCCGAAAATGTTGGGAGAGGGGTCTCCCCCCGCTTCCGACGCCCATGCCCCTGGCGTTTGGACGCCTTGGATTTCACAAAATGTGATACACTGATCATCCATGCCTTGATCCATGCTCATAGAAAGATCAGAGCCAGTGCTATACAGGGACAAGCTGGTGTCAGTATAGGAAGTCTGAGTGATTGGCAAACTCCTACTTTGTAGTCTTTTTCTGTTAGTTTCTTATTTTGATATGAGAAGATTCGAAAGAGCTAAGAAAACGAATTTGAGTAGTTTTCAACAGCAACAGCGTTTCAAAGGCGTTTTCGCCGCAGAGGCATATGTGGTTGCTGAGCTGCCGATTCTCAAAACGACCTTCCATTGGCCGAGAGTTATGACGTAATAGGGCTCAAATTCACAGTTTGCAGATATATGCATTGACACTCCCTGGCCAAATTGCATTTAATGCCCCCATTCACGGTAGATAAAAACAAGAGATATATGGATTAGGAATTTATCGTAACGTGGATTTAATAGGTTTGTATTTACTCTTTGAAAGTTTATTGGGTGGGCGTTGTAAGTATGGAGTGTGCACAATTTTATCTTTGTATTCAGATTGGCAATGATTGCAAGGTTCATGACATCAACGTCAACTTGCTTGCTGAAGGCAAGATGGATCTCAATCATTAGGTACCACGTAATTATTGAAATGAGTCACTATAAGTGATTTAAGTGACCCCACATGGTTTGCAAGCTGATAGTTTTTCATTAGTTCATGTCCTGTGCATGGACAAGGGATGTATATTGTTTCCTGGTTTCAGGGCAATCTACCTAATGTTGATGTGGGGTTGGACATGCTGTAGGGTAAACTGCTGTAACCCCAGACACGCTTTAGCCTCAGACTTTTCATGTATCAGAATGTTAACAATATATAAACACTAAAGCACTGTGCATCAGTATTTTCTGCACTCAAATAACATGGAAAGTCTGAGGTTAGAATGTGTCCGAAGATTGGTCTTTCACCCAATACAATACCTACCTGTTGTAGTTGCATGGTAGTGACAGGTCCAATTGCTAAGTGTAAAGTTCCAATTGCTGATCACATTAAAACACCAGACTGTTTGTGCTGTTGGCAGTGTATCACTGCTTTAGTGGGCTGGTACCAATCATATATGGTAACAGTGGGGCTGGCGTCACCATCGCAGCCGGGCAATAAAATCAAGGTTTGAGGTTACTATCACCGTTGTTGCTCTGGAGTCATGGGGAAGCTTTATGACGTCACCAGATTCTGGCTACGAGCGAATCTTAGGCTGACCGAATCAGACTTAATGGCTATGAGCGGTAGGTTTCGTCCTGATCAGACTAATGGCTACAAGCAGTAGGTTTTGTCCTGATCGGACTTAATGGCTATGAGCTGTAGGTTTTGTCCTGATCGGAATTAATGGCTATGAGCTGTAGGCTGACCCGATCAGACTTAATGGCTATGAGCTGTAGGCTGACCCAATCAAACTTAATGGCTATGAGCTGTAGGCCTTACCAAGTAGATGCTTACCAAGTAGACAGGATAAAGAGACAAGGGAGCAGGGTGCTCATTAGGGGCTGCCTCTTCTCATTGTGTGTGCATAGTCGGTCATAGTTGTTTTTAATGTGTTGATGCTAGTGCTCATGACAACCTCTTCTGTTAGCTGGTTCCACATGTTGACCACCCTGGATGAAAAAAACATTGTCCTCTTGTAGGTACGGTGCTGAGGCTTGCTTAGCGTTAGGCTGTGACCCCTTGTTCTCAAATTTGTGGCTCTGCGATCCAGCTTGAGGAATTCACCTTGATCAGTACAGACTTTGTAAAAAAAAAGCTACGCCTCTGGACTTTTTCAAGCTTTGTGATGTCCTTCCTCAGATATGGGGACTAGGCCTGTATTGTGAACTCCATTCCTTAGAAAAAGAAGAAAAAATAGAGAAAAAAAAAACAAGATGCCTTTAAGGATTTTATATGTTTCTATCATATCACCACAGATCTGTCTGTCCTCCAGATTGGTCATGTGCAGCTTCTTGAGCCTGTCTTCATATGGGAGGCGGGCGATGGTTGGCACTAATTTGGTGGCACGCCTCTGGACCTTTTCAAGCTTTGTGATGTCCTTCCTCAGTTATGGGGACCAGGCCTGTATTGGGAACTCCATTCTAGGACGTACTATGGATTTGTATAACTGAAGGACAGTCTCCTCATCCAAACAGGTGAACGCTCTTTTGATGCGACCCAGCATTGAGCTCGCAGTGGCTGCAGCTTTTGCTACCTGTGCAGCATGCTTAAGGTCCCTTGTCACCAAGATGCCAAGATCCTTTTCCTCATAAGACTCTGTCAGGACTGTGCCTCCCATTTGGTACTGGTGCTTGGTGTTTTTAGCTCCTATGTGCATTACCTTGCACTTCTCCTCATTAAAGCTGAGCAGCCAGCTCTTACTTCAAGCCTGCAGCCTGTTGATGTTGTCTTGGAGGAGCTGTGAGTCATGCATGCCCTTGATCCTTCTGAATATCTTTGCATTGTCTGCAAAGAGTTTCCCACTAGAGTTTAGGTTGTCAAGCAGATCATTCACAAACATGAGGAACTGAGTTGGTCCCAGGACGCTGTCCTGGGGCACTTCGCTCCACACTCTTTGCCAGTCTGAGCAGGCTCCTTTAACAACCACTCTCTGGACTCTGTCTGTAAGGAACGCCTGAATCCAATTCAAGATGCGTCCTCCTACCCCTACTCCCTTCAACTTTACCATAAGGTGGTCGTGGGGACCGTATCAAACACCTTTTTACAGTCTAGGTAGATGGTGTCAACACAGTCACCTTCATCGATGGCATTGTGGTGCCCATATCTTAATCTGGCTTTTGCGTCTCCGTCACCCCGTGACCATCTCATCTACTTTGTACTTCCTCTCCCGGGTCTCTGAGTGCAGCGCAGCCGAGCCGCGGCCAGCCCGTGTAACTCGACCCATGCTGACTCGGGCGTCGCCGGCGCAGGGCCGCAGAACCAGCCGGAAGTGGCCGAGACGGGAGCACGTCATGTCCCCGATGACCCTGCATTGTCCTCGGGACGGTCACGCGCCGCCTCCTCTCCCATCCCCTTCCCCTGACCACCTGACCTCAGGGCCGGCGGCTCAGAGATCCTCCGTGAGAAGGCAGCACCAGTCGGGTGACGAGAATGGCCAGAGGGCTAACCACCAATCAGGTGACAGATAGCCAACATCGTCGCACCCATGAGACCGAGGTGATATAAGGGCGGATCCTGACCCATGACGCCAGAGTTATCTTTCACCTCTTCTTCCGCGGACGTGTTTCACTGTCGCTCCTGCAATATATACCTTCTGAGTCCAGATGTGTCAACCAAACGGACGATAGCACCCGACTGTGCTACATTGGTGACCCCGACGTGATCTGAACAGTGCAATGACTCGTGCAACAAAGCGACAGTGAAAAGTGACGACAGAATCTCAAAATGGCGGCCTACCCGACGCCACACCGGCGTCCATCCACCGGCCGGCTTCACCCACCAGACGCCGACTCACCAGACGCCCAGTGCCCCGCTGAGCATCCAGACGGACGCCTTTGATACTGGCGTCGGCGCTGTGCTGCGACAGTTCGTGGACGGCACCTGGCAACCGCCGGCGCGCGCCGCCCGCTCGACACCATCGCCACCGCTCCACCCGTCTCTCCACGCTCACTCTCCACAAAACCGCAAGATCGAGTACGTTCGCGGTCCAGGCACTCCTGCGCCAGTATCCCTCTGTACTAGAGCCGTTCCAGCCAGGAGATGCCGCCGCCGCCGCCGCGTGCCCCTGCTACCGCATGCCGTCTGATACCGCATGCCGTCTGATACCGCGTGCCGCCTGCTACCGCATGCCGTCTGATACCGCATGCCGTCTGATACCGCATGCCGTCTGATACCGCATGCCGTCTGATACCGCATGCCGTCTGATACCGCGTGCCGTCTGATACCGCGTGCTACCGCGTGCCGCCTGATACCTCTCAGTAACGGCCCATCCAGAGTGCCGCCCGCTCGCCGCGCTCCTCGCGGTCAACCCGCTCGGCCGAGACGGCCGCCGCTACGCCGCCGTCTGCCGATTTCCGCCGGGCGCCGCCTCAGAAACCGGCCGCTCACCACGGCGTTCCTCAGTCCACACACGGCGTCGCTGCGACTCTTCAAGTCCCGCTACTTCTGGCCCGACATGGACCGCTGCAGGCGCCGCTGCAAGCTGCCAAGATCCACCAACTCCGCACCACAGCCTACCGCCCTCTGTGTCGCCGTCGCGGCCGCGGTCCCAGCGTCGCCGCCTGCGTCGTAGACGACACCCATTAGTTACGGTATATTCTTATTACTGTATATTTGTATATGTGTAGTTACTGTGCCATTTGTATCTTATACGGCTCCGCCTCTAGCGGGGGAAGTGATGTGGTGCCCATATCTTAATCTGGCTGTTGCGTCTCTGTCACCCCGTGACCATCTCATCTACTTTTTACTCCCTCCCCCGGGTCTCTGAGTGCAGCGGAGCCGAGCCGCGGCCAGCCCGTGTAACTCGACCCATGCTGACTCGGGCGTCGCCGGCGCTGGGCCGCAGCAGCAGCCGCAAGTGGCCGAGCCGGGAGCACGTCATGTCCCCGATGACCCTGCATTGTTCTCGGGACGGTCACGCGCCGCCTCCTCTCCCATCCCCTTCCCCTGACCACCTGACCCCAGGGCCGGCGGCTCAGAGATCCTCCGTGAGAAGGCAGCACCAGTCGGGTGACTGGTGCTGCCCCTGCTTACGCAAGCGGCAATGGCTTTGTATGGGGCTGAGGCCAGGGATGGGTGGGTCCGAGCGAGGCTGGCTCACAGCCACGGCGTTCCTGCCGAGGAGCTGATGGCATTAGCGTTTACATGTTGCAGCAGTGCTTCCATGGGTTTGGGCACGTCTTGCTCGATATTGTTAACTCTAGTTTGACCGCCGGTTCGGTGCCGCAGCCGTGGAAGCACGCCCTTGTCACGCCTCTCCCTAAAACGTCCGACGTGTCTGATCCCTCCAAATTCCGACCGATCTCTGTTGTACCGGGTATAGCCAAAATTGTTGAACGTGTTGTTCACCATCAACTCAACGCGTACTTTGAAAAACACCGCCTGTTCTCGAGTACTCAGCACGCGTACAGGCGGCGCCATTCGACCGAAACAGCACTCACGGTGCTTTCGGACCGCATTATCTCTGGTATGGATAACACTGAAATTACGATACTTGTTCTAGCTGACCTTTCAAAATGCTTTGATGTGGTGAACCATGACGCGCTGCTCTCCAAACTTAGGTTGTACAACGTAGACACGCGCTGGTTTGAGTCATATCTAGCCAATCACTCCCAGCAGGTGCAAACCCGTGACAGAAGCGGTCAGCTTGTGCGCTCGGCATCCCTGCTCAACACCATGGGGTGTATCAGGGGACAGCACTGGGTCCAATTATGTTTTCAATTTTCTCCAATGACCTTGCCATGCACGCTCATGGCGCTGAAATTGCTCAATACGCAGACGATGTCCAAATTTGGAAAACCGGCAAAAAACATGACATCGTAGCACTGATTTCGTCATTGGAGAACACCCTTGCCGTGGTTTCGGACTGGTTCAGCTCTAATTCTATGAAAGTAAACACATCAAAAACTCAGCTTATTGTTTTCGGAACCAAAAATACGTTGCGTGATCTCCCCCCAATCGAGATCAAATTTGGCACATCCGTTGTAACTGAAAGCCGTACAGTAAAAATCTTGGTCTAGTGATGGATAGACACCTTTCCTTTGATGACCACATCAGTCAACTGGTCGCCAGGTGCACTGGTGCCCTGATCGCCCTATCTCACTCGAAGCACGTCCTTCCATCATATGCCGTGGCCTTTGTTGTGAACGCCCTTGTAGTAAGCTCGATACGGTATTGCATGTCTGTTTACGGCACCTGTGGCAAAACGCAGATGCATCGGGTTCAAAAGCTTCTGAACTTCTGTGCTCGTGTCATAAGCGGTCGCCGTAAACACGATCATATATCCGGAGTGCTAAATGAACTTGGGTGGCTTAGTGCTGAGCAACTGGTCAAATACCATCAGCTCTGCTTGCTAAAATCTGTGCTCGCAACTGGTCTCCCGCATGATATCGCCGAAATGTTCTCCTATGTCTCGACAGTGCATAACACCAGACAGACTGGGCAGTTGTCATGCCCTCGAGCTAAGACGGGTTCTGGGGTTAGGCGTTTTGTCCATTGTGGTGTTTTGTTCAATGGTCTTCCACCAGACCTTAGGGACCTCAGAATGGCGCCTTTCAAGCGCAGACTTAAGCGGCTGCTGCTCTCTGAGTCGGTGTAGTGCGTACTGTATGGCGTGTAACGTGGTGGTGCTCGGCGGCGCACTTGCTTATCATGAATGCTTGTTGTATGTATGTGTTTTACCTCTAGTCCCATATCTTGATGCTCTTGCCTTTTAATATGACGTGGACGCAGAATAGCTACTGTACTGTGGATGTTGTCTGATTTAATACATATACACAGGGCGATCACGGGTGGGTCAGTACAAACAAAGAGGGACCATGCCAAGATTTGTATGTGAGCTATGTATTCACAGGTGGGCTATGGAATACCGTCATCACGCATGAGAAGCGTACCAGCTCCTGTATTTTTCAAGAACTCTGTGTAAAAGCATGGCTTTCGCTAGAACTCACTATGTGAGGCGCGCGCGCCGCACAGGCGGTGACTTCTAGTCGGGACTTTCCCTTCTTTGATGATTTTAAACCCAACATTTTGAAACATTTAGTGTTGATTCGTGACGAAAGACCCTGGTGTGATGCATCTACAAGTCGTTCTATCCATGCAAGCTATTGTTTGTCTTGCACTGTGATGAGTTTGTTATTGTGTGCCTTGGCTGTGATAAGTCTGCCATATGCGATTCGCAATAGCGGTTAACGGACTTTGTTCCGCATTGATGCGTTGAAAGGATGCAATACAGGATTTTCGTTCACATATTGACCTCAAGGGACGTGTGTCGAGTTTCGTACTCCTCCCCACACATACCTATGTGCAATAAAGACAGCATCGGTGTTTCAATATATGTGGTGTAATGCAACCTGATGGCATACATGATTTTGACATGGCCGACCTCGGTTGACCAATGGGCGAT
This sequence comes from Chirona hameri, assembly GCA_036785665.1. Taxonomy (NCBI): domain Eukaryota; kingdom Metazoa; phylum Arthropoda; class Thecostraca; order Balanomorpha; family Balanidae; genus Chirona; species Chirona hameri. Next base: position 196,255 of record JAXIVJ010000453.1, on the reverse strand, counting down.
CTCTGGAGGACTCTCAAGGGTCAGAGTGTGACCTTTAAGGCTCTTTGATCCCTGAAAATGAGCTGTGCTTTCGGGCATATTTACAAGTTCTTAATTCGGTTTTGGCGCCAAGAGTTACCTCATAAGCTTCAAACCAAGATATTTAGACCTCCTGACATTGTGACCCTTTGACCCCTGACCTTTTCCCTGTCTGACCTTTGACCCAAGTGAGATATGCGTATTAGTTCGTATAAATCGATGCGAAATAACTTGCTGATTACCATAAATACGATTTTGTTGCATTCTATTGGATATAAGTATATACATAGCACAAAACAAAACACATTTTGGGTCAAAATTAGGTCATTGACCCTATTTGTGGTGTGACCCCGTTACCCCAGGTCATCAAATTGTATACCAATCGCTTCTTCGCGTCGAGAGGAACACGATGGTGCCTTTTTCGTAGCTCTACGTCAAATAGGAAGGAATCCGGGTCAGGTCGAAGCCTTTAGGAGGTGCAAATTGTGCGTTTTTTTACATCACTAAATATATTGCTTTATGTACCCATTAAAAAATTTAAAATATGTTTTTTTAGATCCTTCTTTCTGATCTATAAAAAGGCAAAAAATAGACCCGAGCTAAGCTCCCTAGTCATTTTGAAGAAAAAAAAGATGTGCCCTAATGGGCAGGTCAGATCAAGTCAAACATTGATCAAAATTGTGGTAATTTTCTGGCCATTTGATTTGCAAACACATTTTTTTTAATAAATTGAGTCCGAATGTTTTTGAATGGATGGATTTCCGAGGTCAGGCCCCGCGCAAATAGCGAGCGCCGAAGCGACTCGAACCCGGGTTGCCACTATCGGGTGAGGTCGGAAGTCCAGCGCTCTCCCAACTGAGCTACAGGGGCGGACAATACAGGGGCGGACACATTGTGCTTTCGGATAGCCATGGAATTTTGTTATCCATAGTATGTGTTCTGGCATCATAGGGTTTCACTTTTGATGCAATTTTCCTATTATGGTAGCAGGCTAGCAGCTGTACCATATGTGATGTAAAGGTTTGTGTAGTGGGACATGCAAAGTTGCCAGATTGTTAACATCTTTACAATATTTATCAGTTTTGAACATGCATTTGAACCATGCAAGTAGGATTAGGTTAGGTTAGGTTGGGTTGTATAACCCGCGCACTGCAGGGGGTTTGCACCGAACACGAACTGCAGGGGGTTGATTTCCGCCCCCCCCCCCCGCCGTGAGATCTCGAAAACTACGCTACGTAGCGACAAGGGGAAAACGGAATTTGATAGCTTGATATAAGTTCTATCGAAAGTATTTAGTATTTTTGTAGGTCAGGTCAAAATTGAGGTCACCAGAGGTCGTCAAAGGTCAAATCTTCCCTTTTTCCTGTTTTAGGACTTCGCTCCAGAAATTCCCATATATCTCGGAACCTATGCTAGTTAGAAACAAACAGATAAAAGCAATCACCAGCCAGTGACATTTTCAATCGACAAGGTGTCCTCAAATTTGATCTCAGGTCAATATTTGAGGCCCCAAACTCCAAAGGTCAAAAAAGAAAAATGCTGTTTTTTTGCCAAATCGTTTTTGCTATTAACTGGTTAAAAAAAAGATAACTGAAAACTGTTCACGCCATTGTGTTTATCTCGTCAAGGCGCTTCGAATGATATACATGGTGACCTTGTTAAGTCGACTTAAAATTTGACTTCGAGTCAAGGTCAAGTGGTGACCCAAGTAGGGCATGTTGCATATGCGAAGACGTGTCTCGACGAGACAAACACATTGCTGTCTGTATTACTTCTCTATCTTCATTATGCCGGGAGTTATTGATAAAAAAGTGATAGTGACCTCGGATGACCTCAAATGACCCCTTAGGGGTCACTGAACACAACTTACACTTGGATCATCAAGAATATCTTATAATAACATGATCCAGGAGTAATTAGACTAATATCATGCATATCCTTGAAATAGGAAGCATTTGTATATTTCCCCATTGACTTATTATGGGGAGGTTACGAAATTGACCTCACCTTAGGTCATCGATATCAAAATTCCGAGATATGCGAATTGTAAGTGCTTATGCCTGGTCTGGTGACCTGACCTGAGATGACCCCAGTTTTGTTTTGCAAACTGTGCGCAATTGATGTCCTAAGAGGTGTGCCAAAACCCGGCGGCGCTGCGCGCCGCCGTTTTTTCCGCTATCTGCGAAAAACCTGAGGGGGGCGGAAATCACCCCCCCCCCTGCAGTGCGCGGGTTAATGTATATCTAGGTGATATTATTATATATGTATGTTATTGCATTATTATTGTATTGTTGATATTGTAATTTATATTGTATAGTTGATAAATGTTTTACTGTCATTGAAGCCTCCAGTGACATCATCAACCCCAAGCCTTGCCCATTCCTCCACCTAAACCTTGGATGTACTGGGGGGGGGGGGGGGGGTTTGTTGCATAATATTTAATTTTGCAAGAAACCCTTCACTCTATGAAAATCACAATGAATGTTTTAATGTGGTGAAACAGGATGTCTTCTGGAGGTTTTGTGCTGGTGCTCCGCATAATTCACCTTGAGCTGCAAAATGTGGAAGTGACACTTAGCATTGGGACAATATGCTGTTTGCTGTCATATGTGTGCCCTGATTTTTGTTTAGGATAAACATTGAAATTATGATTTTGGTGGGGTATGGATCATGATCTGAGAAGGGGAATAATATAAGATATTTGATATTATCCTTAACTTTTGTGATGTTGAAAAGATCTGATTGTGGATTTCTATTTCACTGTGCTTATAATTAAGTTATATAAGTTGATCAACCCCATGTGCCTGGCTCCCTTTTCAGATCAACATATTCTCTATCTGACTCAACAAGATCAACAAACAAAATGTCTATAGCTGAGTATCCTAAACCACGCAGGGATGAATCCTGTGTTGAAGACCTTCATGGCCAAAAGGTAAGTCAAGTGTGACCCAAGATGTTATGGTGTGTCTATTTATCAACAGTTAATCTGAGTTTTTGCAAATTCGAGGTAACTAAGGCATATATGTCATAGTCTGAAAAAGATTGGGCTAGGTTGTTATGTATGTCTGTCCGCCCCTGTAGCTCAGTTGGGAGAGCGCCGGGCTTCTGACCTCACCCGGTAGTGGCAGCCGGGGTTCGAGTCGCTTCGGCGCTCGCTATTTGCCCCTGACTGGGATGGCCTGTGGCCGGTGGCAGCGGTCGCACTCAAGGTCAGGTAACGTCAGAGTGCGGGGCGGACCGTGTCTAGGTATGTCGGGCACGTAAAACTTTCGCTTCTAAATTCTGCCGCACGCCAGGAATTGCTTGATCGGGTGGTGGGGTCAGGGCCTGCGCAACAAGCTATGCTTAGCGCGGGGCCTGACTTCGGAAATCCAGCCATTCAAAAACATTCGGACTAAAAAAAAAAAATTGTAATGTTTGTGTATGCTTGTGTGAGTGTCTCCATGTCTGAGAGATGGTACTGGCAGGAGGTATTCAAATCACTACAGTGTTTGGAAAAAGTTGGTGGTGATTTTGAGTTGTTAAAGCAAATAGTTCACCTTCAACATGGGGTTTTGAACTGAAATAGCAGTTTTGTAGACTGTGTTGAGAAATCCATATCTGCAAGTTTTCTTGGCTGAAAAGACTCAAGCCGAAGATATTTGACTTTTTGGCGAAGGAATGCGGCGCATATATGATATACGGTACCGTCTGAAAGAGCCAGCTCTGCATGGAGCATGTGCAGACCAATAGCGCACACCATAAAATTAATAATTTACGACTTTCTGTCCTGAATTGGCGCGATTTAGGACTATTTTTGAAGAAGAAGAAATAATTGCATGACAAAATATAATAAAAACGTGTTCTGATAAATTTTCCGAATGTGAACAATTTCCTTTAAGTGTCGCACGCCGGACATCTGCATATTTTGGTCGGCGTAGTCGGCGTAGTCCCTGGTACGGTCGTCGCGTGCCTGCGTAACCTAGCGGCTGGTTGACGCGCCGTCCTACCCCCCCCCCCCCCGTGACCCGCTCCAGGTGGCCGACCCGTACCGCTGGATGGAGGACGCCGACGCGCCCGAGACCAAGGCTTTCGTAGAGGCGCAGAACCGCCTCACCATGCCGTACATCCAGTCCTGTCCGCACCGTGACAAACTGCGTCAAACGCTCAAAACCATGATGGACTTCCCCAAGATCGGCTGCCCTTTCAAACGCGGCGAGCGCTATTTCTACTTCTACAACAGTGGACTGCAAAACCAAAGGTAATTTTGTTTTGGTGGGCAATTGAATGTTTTGGTATACAGGTATTGTGCATTATGTTCAGGAAGTTTCAGGGAGAATGTTGTTCGCCCCTGCAGCTCAGTAGGCAGAGCACTGAGCTGCAAACCTTACCAATCGGGCACGCTGGGTTCGACCCCTGCCTCGCCCCTGCCCCTGCCTCGCCCCTACCCCTGTCTCGCCCCTGCCTCTGCCTCGCCCCTGTCCTGTGCCCTGTGCCCTGTGCCCTGTGCCCTGTGCCCTGTGCCCTGTGCCCTGTGCCCTGTGCCCTGACGAGTCGCTCCCCTGCCCGCGCTGCCGGCAGTGTGCTGCACGTGCAGGACTCGCTGGACGCCGAGCCGCGGGTGTTCGTGGACCCGAACCTGTTCTCGGACGACGGCACGGTGGCGCTGACGAGCAGCGCCTTCAGCGAGGACGGCGCCACGTTCGCCTACGGTCTGAGCACCAGCGGATCCGACTGGAACAAGATCCACTTCCGGTGGGTGTGTGTGTGGCTCAGACGCGGCACTCGGTGCCACGGTGGGGAGGTGCCCGTCTCTTGTCTTCCGGTGTGTGTGGCTCAGACGCGGTGCTACAGTGGAGAGGTGCCCGTCTCTTGTCTTCCGGTGTGTGTGGCTCAGACGCGGTGCTACAGTGGAGAGGTGCCCGTCTCTTGTCTTCCGGTGTGTGTGGCTCAGACGCGGTGCTACAGTGGAGAGGTGCCCGTCTCTTGTCTTCCGGTGTGTGTGGCTCAGACGCGGTGCTACGGTGGGGAGGTGCCCGTCTCTTGTCTTCCGGTGTGTATGGCTCAGACGCGGCACTCGGTGCCACGGTAGGGAGGTGCCCGTCTCTTGTCTTCCGGTGTGTGTGGCTCAGACGCGGTGCCACGGTAGGGAGGTGCCCGTCTCTTGTCTTCCGGTGTGTGTGGCTCAGACGCGGTGCTACGGTGGAGAGGTGCCCGTCTCTTGTCTTCCGGTGTGTGTGGCTCAGACGCGGTGCTACGGTGGAGAGGTGCCCGTCTTTTGTCTTCCGGTGTGTGTGGCTCAGACGCGGTGCTACGGTGGAGAGGTGCTCGTCTCTTGTCTCCCGGTGTGTGGCTCAGACGCGGTGCTACGGTGGAGAGGTGCCCGTCTCTTGTCTTCCGGTGTGTGTGGCTCAGACGCGGTGCTACAGTGGAGAGGTGCCCGTCTCTTGTCTCCCGGTGTGTGTGTGGCTCAGACGCGGTGCCACGGTAGGGAGGTGCCCGTCTCTTGTCTCCCGGTGTGTGTGGCTCAGACGCGGTGCTACAGTGGAGAGGTGCCCGTCTCTTGTCTCCCGGTGTGTGTGGCTCAGACGCGGTGCTACAGTGGAGAGGTGCCCGTCTCTTGTCTCCCGGTGTGTGTGGCTCAGACGCGGTGCCACGGTAGGGAGGTGCCCGTCTCTTGTCTCCCGGTGTGTGTGGCTCAGACGCGGTGCTACAGTGGAGAGGTGCCCGTCTCTTGTCTCCCGGTGTGTGTGGCTCAGACGCGGTGCCACGGTGGGGAGGTGCCCGTCTCTTGTCTCCCGGTGTGTGTGGCTCAGACGCGGTGCTACAGTGGAGAGGTGCCCGTCTCTTGTCTTCCGGTGTGTGTGTGTGTGGCTCAGACGCGGCACTCGGTGCCACGGTGGAGAGGTGCCCGTCTCTTGTCTCCCGGTGTGTGTGGCTCAGACGCGGTGCCACGGTGGGGAGGTGCCCGTCTCTTGTCGCTGTTCTGTTGGCGTCATATCACTGTTATATTACCAGCTATGTTACCTTGTATTTAATATTAATTACATTCTTGCATATTCTATGCTACTCCCTTTTATGCTGGTGAATTTAAGGAAATGGAATATAAACTCCGAACGGAACTAGATTAGTAGCAGCCGGTGGTATGAGTGGAAGTGATCTGTGATTTGCCTTAAGTTCAGGGTGTTATCGATATCGATATACGTTTGATAATCCAGGCCACCGAATCATTGTTTCAGTTGTGTTGAAACCGGAAAGGACTATGCTGAAGTTTTGGAGAAGGTCAAGTTTTCGTCGATTGCATGGACTCACGATAACAAGGGAATTTTCTACGGGGTAAGCATCAGCGGGCATGCCACCGTTTGCCAGTATGGTGGTAAAATGCGCCGCGAGGAATAGTAATTAATTGTGTCTTGAAGACAGTGACCTCAAAGCGATGCATCGTTCCGATAATTGCCCTCCCAACTACCAGCGTTAAGCGACTAGAAATGTGTTGTAATTTCACCTCATGCTTATTCACATAGATAAATTGTTCGTAATGTGTCGCCCTAGTTTTGCTTCATTTGAGAACGTAACGACTGCATTTCCATGTGTCTCAAACATGTCTGCTTTATATGCCGTAGCTTTATATGCCGTAACCCACTGACCCTGTGTGTGTGTGTGTGTGTGTGTGTGTGTGTGTGTGTGTGTGTGTGTGTGTGTGTGTGTGTGTGTGTGTGTGTGTGTGTGTGTGTGTGTGTGTGTGTGTGTGTGTGTGTGTGTGTGTGTGTGTGTGTGTGTGTGTGTGTGTGTGTGTGTGTGTGTGTGTGTGTGTGTGTGTGTGTGTGTGTGTGTGTGTGTGTGTGTGTGTGTGTGTGTGTGTGTGTGTGTGTGTGTGTGTGTGTGTGTGTGTGTGTGTGTGTGTGTGTGTGTGTGTGTGTGTGTGTGTGTGTGTGTGTGTGTGTGTGTGTGTGTGTGTGTGTGTGTGTGTGTGTGTGTGTGTGTGTGTGTGTGTGTGTGTGTGTGTGTGTGTGTGTGTGTGTGTGTGTGTGTGTGTGTGTGTGTGTGTGTGTGTGTGTGTGTGTGTGTGTGTGTGTGTGTGTGTGTGTGTGTGTGTGTGTGTGTGTGTGTGTGTGTGTGTGTGTGTGTGTGTGTGTGTGTGTGTGTGTGTGTGTGTGTGTGTGTGTGTGTGTGTGTGTGTGTGTGTGTGTGTGTGTGTGTGTGTGTGTGTGTGTGTGTGTGTGTGTGTGTGTGTGTGTGTGTGTGTGTGTGTGTGTGTGTGTGTGTGTGTGTGTGTGTGTGTGTGTGTGTGTGTGTGTGTGTGTGTGTGTGTGTGTGTGTGTGTGTGTGTGTGTGTGTGTGTGTGTGTGTGTGTGTGTGTGTGTGTGTGTGTGTGTGTGTGTGTGTGTGTGTGTGTGTGTGTGTGTGTGTGTGTGTGTGTGTGTGTGTGTGTGTGTGTGTGTGTGTGTGTGTGTGTGTGTGTGTGTGTGTGTGTGTGTGTGTGTGTGTGTGTGTGTGTGTGTGTGTGTGTGTGTGTGTGTGTGTGTGTGTGTGTGTGTGTGTGTGTGTGTGTGTGTGTGTGTGTGTGTGTGTGTGTGTGTGTGTGTGTGTGTGTGTGTGTGTGTGTGTGTGTGTGTGTGTGTGTGTGTGTGTGTGTGTGTGTGTGTGTGTGTGTGTGTGTGTGTGTGTGTGTGTGTGTGTGTGTGTGTGTGTGTGTGTGTGTGTGTGTGTGTGTGTGTGTGTGTGTGTGTGTGTGTGTGTGTGTGTGTGTGTGTGTGTGTGTGTGTGTGTGTGTGTGTGTGTGTGTGTGTGTGTGTGTGTGTGTGTGTGTGTGTGTGTGTGTGTGTGTGTGTGTGTGTGTGTGTGTGTGTGTGTGTGTGTGTGTGTGTGTGTGTGTGTGTGTGTGTGTGTGTGTGTGTGTGTGTGTGTGTGTGTGTGTGTGTGTGTGTGTGTGTGTGTGTGTGTGTGTGTGTGTGTGTGTGTGTGTGTGTGTGTGTGTGTGTGTGTGTGTGTGTGTGTGTGTGTGTGTGTGTGTGTGTGTGTGTGTGTGTGTGTGTGTGTGTGTGTGTGTGTGTGTGTGTGTGTGTGTGTGTGTGTGTGTGTGTGTGTGTGTGTGTGTGTGTGTGTGTGTGTGTGTGTGTGTGTGTGTGTGTGTGTGTGTGTGTGTGTGTGTGTGTGTGTGTGTGTGTGTGTGTGTGTGTGTGTGTGTGTGTGTGTGTGTGTGTGTGTGTGTGTCTCTGTGTGTCTCTGTGTGTCTCTGTGTCGACAGCGTTTTAACCAGGAGGGCACCACGGACGGCTCGGAGACCACGTCGAACCTGAACCAGAAGCTCTACTACCACCGGCTGGGCAGTGACCAGTCTGAGGATGTGCTCTGTGTCCAGTTCACCGATCATCCCAAGTGGAGGATGTGAGTATCCAGGCGAGGGAGTGGTTCCGTCGCGTCCGACAGCATATCGCCCGAGGCACGGCTGCTCACTGCCGTGGTGTCTGTCGAGGCCGCTGCTGGGTAGCCGGGGCCCACACGGGCGTGCCCCAACCAGCCAGCGTGTGCACTAGCGAAGTAGAAATCTGACCTGGAGTGACAGTATAATGGTGTGATGCATATATAAGCTAGATTAGCATGCCTCACACCACGACGTGTCACGGTCACGGTCCTGACGACGTGTCACGGTCCTGTCACGACGTGTCACGGTCCGGGACAATGGTACGCGTGGGTGTCGATCCATCGGTGTAGTCTATTACAGTGCGTCTGCTGGCATAATGCATAGCCTTGTTGCGTTGACTGCATAGCCTTGCCATAACTTTAGTTGAGTGATATTTGAACGCAAACCGCTGTTCCTCAGGCTTTGTGTGAGCCCACTAACGGCCGTGTGTTTGTGTGCCTGAGCCCACTAACGGCCGTGTGTCTGTGTGCCTGAGCCCACTAACGGCCGTGTGTCTGTGTGTCTGAGCCCACTAACGGCCGTGTGTCTGTGTGCCTGAGCCCACTAACGGCCGTGTGTCTGAGCCCACTAACGGCCGTGTGTCTGAGCCCACTAACGGCCGTGTGTCTGAGCCCACTAACGGCCGTGTGTTTGAGCCCACTAACGGTCATGTGTCTGAGCCCACTAACGGCCTTGTGTCTGAGCCCACTAACGGCCGTGTGTCTGAGCCCACTAACGGCCGTGTGTCTGTGTGTCTGAGCCCACTAACGGCCGTGTGTCTGAGCCCACTAACGGCCGTGTGTCTGTGTGTCTGAGCCCACTAACAGCCGTGTGTTTGAGCCCACTAACGGCCGTGTGTCTGTGTGCCTGAGCCCACTAACGGCCGTGTGCCTGTGTGTCTGAGCCCACTAACGGCCGTGTGTCTGTGTGTCTGAGCCCACTAACGGTCGTGTGCCTGTGTGCCTGAGCCCACTAACGGCCGTGTGTCTGAGCTCACTAACGGCCGTGTGCCTGAGCCCACTAACGGCCGTGTGCCTGAGCTCACTAACGGCCGTGTGCCTGAGCCCACTAACGGCCGTGTGTCTGCGCCCACTAACGGCCGTGTGTCTGAGCCCACTAACGGCCGTGTGTCTGTGTGTCTGAGCCCACTAACGGCCGTGTGTGTGTGTGTGTGTCTGAGCCCACTAACGGCCGTGTGTCTGAGCCCACTAACGGCCGTGTGTCTGAGCCCACTAACGGTCGTGTGTCTGAGCCCACTAACGGCTGTGTGCCTGAGCCCACTAACGGCCGTGTGCCTGAGCTCACTAACGGCCGTGTGCCTGAGCCCACTAACGGCCGTGTGCCTGAGCCCACTAACGGCCGTGTGTCTGTGTGTCTGAGCCCACTAACGGCCGTGTGTCTGAGCTCACTAACGGCCGTGTGCCTGAGCCCACTAACGGCCGTGTGTCTGTGTGTCTGAGCCCACTAATGGCCGTGTGTCTGTGTGTCTGAGCCCACTAATGGCCGTGTGTCTGTGTGCCTGAACCCACTAACGGCCGTGTGTCTGTGTGTGTGAGCCCACTAACGGCCGTGTGCCTGTGTCTGAGCCCACTAACGGCCTTGTGTCTGAGCCCACTAACGGCCGTGTGTCTGTGTGTCTGAGCCCACTAACGGCCGTGTGTCTGAGCCCACTAACGGCCGTGTGTCTGAGCCCACTAACAGCCGTGTGCCTGAGCCCACTAACGGCCGTGTGTCTGAGCCCACTAACGGCCGTGTGTCTGTGTGCCTGAGCCCACTAACGGCCGTGTGTCTGAGCCCACTAACGGCCGCGTGTCTGTGTGCCTGAGCCCACTAACGGCTGTGTGTCTGTGTGTCTGAGCCCACTAACGGCCGTGTGCCTGAGCCCACTAACGGCCGTGTGCCTGAGCCCACTAACGGCCGTGTGTCTGAGCCCACTAACGGCCGTGTGTCTGTGTGTCTGAGCCCACTAACGGCCGTGTGCCTGAGCCCACTAACGGTCGTGTGTCTGAGCCCACTAACGGCCGTGTGTGTGTGCCTGAGCCCACTAACGGCCGTGTGTATGTATGTCTGAGCCCACTAACGGCCGTGTGCCTGAGCCCACTAACGGCCGTGTGCCTGAGCCCACTAACGGCCGTGTGCCTGAGCCCACTAACGGCCGTGTGCCTGAGCCCACTAACGGGCGTGTGTCTGAGCTCACTAACGGCCGTGTGCCTGAGCCCACTAACGGCCGTGTGTCTGAGCCCACTAACGGCCGTGTGCCTGAGTCCACTAACGGCCGTGTGCCTGAGCCCACTAACGGCCGTGTGCCTGAGCCCACTAACGTCCGTGTGTCTGAGCCCACTAACGCCCGTGTGCCTGAGCCCACTAACGGCCGTGTGTCTGCGCCCACTAACGGCCGTGTGTCTGCGCCCACTAACGGCGTGTGCCTGCGCCCATTAACGGCCGTGTGTCTGTGTGTCTGAGCCCACTAACGGCCGTGTGTCTGTGTGCCTGAGCCCACTAACGGCCGTGTGTCTGAGCCCACTAACGGCCGTGTGTCTGTGTGTCTGAGCCCACTAACGGCCTGTGTCTGAGCCCACTAACGGCCGTGTGTCTGTGTGTCTGTGCGCCCACTAATGGCCGTGTGTCTGTGTGTCTGTGTGCCCACTAACGGCCGTGTGTCTGTGCGCCCACTAATGGCCGTGTGTCTGTGTGTCTGAGCCCACTAACGGCCGTGTGTCTGTGTGTCTGAGCCCACTAACGGCCGTGTGTCTGTGTGCCCACTAACGGCCGTGTGCCTGAGCCCACTAACGGCCGTGTGTCTGAGCCCACTAACGGCCGTGTGTCTGTGTGCCCACTAACGTGTGTCTGTCTGCGCGGCAGCGGCGCGGAGGTGAGCGACTGCGGCCGGTACCTGATCCTGCTGCTCTCGGAGGGCTGCAAGGACAACATGGTCTACTACGTGGACCTGCAGGACCTGCCCGAGGACGGGCCGCGCGGCCTGTTCTCGCCCGTCTGTATCGTCGATAAGTTCGAGGCCGACTATGAGGTGAGCGCTGAGAGGACCCGTCCTGGCCTTGGCGCTGCTGACAGTATACGCCAGCCCGGCAACCTGGCCCCTCAACAGTCAACACGAACACGGGGCGGGCCCGTCCTGGCCTCAGCACTGTTCAGCACTGCTCAGCACTGTTCAGCACTGTTCAGCACTGCTCAGCACTGCTCAGCACTGCTCAGCACTGCTCAGCACTGCTCAGCACTGCTCAGCACTGCTCAACACTGCTCAGCACTGCTCAGCACTGCTCAGCACTGCTCAGCACTGCGCAGCACTGCTCAGCACTGCTCAGCACTGCTCAGCACTGCTCAGCACTGCTCAGCACTGCTCAGCACTGCTCAGCACTGCTCAGCACCAAGTGTGAGGCGGGCCCGGCCTGCGTCTTGCAACTAACGTCTATGTCAGTAGTATATTCCTCGGCCGTTCTGGATTCTGTAGAACAACACCGCATCTCGGGGTAGGAGCACGATCACGGGACATAGCGAACAGGTTTCACACCCGCGACAAAGTCGGGCTCTCGTCAGATCGGCCACGGCCACTCAGAAACGTCATCAACGCTGTTGAACGTTTATCCGCGTTTGTCTGTCAGCGTCGGGGTGCCTGCTTTTGACCCGGCTTTATCTGGAGTTGTGTGACCCGTGGTGACCCTGCCCGTGCCCGTTGTCGGCAGTACGTCACCAACACTGGCACGGTGGTGGTGTTCCGGTCCAACAAGTCTGCGCCAAACTACCACCTGGTGACGCTGAACCTGGAGGACGCGGCGGCCGGCTGGAGCGTGTTGCTGCCGGAGCACCCGCAGGACGTGCTCGACTGGGCGGCCTGCGTCAACACCGACCGGCTGGTCGTCTGCTACATGAACGATGTCAAGGTGAGGACAGACTGAGAGCAGAGGTGTGGCGCTGCGCCGGTGTCCCCGACTGGTGTCCTCGGCGGGGCCGAGGCCGGCACCCGTGTGGTGCTGTCGACGCTGCAGAGTGTCGTGCGCGTCGGCTCCGCGTGGGGTGGCACGTGATGTGCCGACACGTGATGTGCCGACACGTGGCGAGTAAACACGGTGAGGGATGTCTACCGTGGTGGCCCTCAGCAGTCTGTCTGTCTGACACGTGGCGAGTACACACGGTGAGGGATATCTACCGTGGTGGCCGTCAGCAGTCAGTCTGTCTGTCACGTGGCGAGTACACACGGTGAGGGATGTCTACCGTGGTGGCCGTCAGCAGTCAGTCTGTCTGACACGTGGCGAGTACACACGGTGAGGGATGTCTACCGTGGTGGCCGTCAGCAGTCTGTCTTCTGTCACGTGGCGAGTACACACGGTGAGGGATGTCTACCGTGGTGGCCTTCAGCAGTCTGTCTGTCTGTCACGTGGCGAGTACACACGGTGAGGGATGTCTACCGTGGTGGCCTTCAGCAGTCAGTCTGTCTGTCACGTGGCGAGTACACATGGTGAGGGGTGTCTACCGTGGTGGCCGTCAGCAGTCTGTCTGTCTGTCATGTGGCGAGTACACACGGTGAGGAATGTCTACCGTGGTGGCCGTCAGCAGTCTGTCTTCTGTCACGTGGCGAGTAAACACGGTGAGGGATGTCTACCGTGGTGGCCGTCAGCAGTCTGTCTTCTGTCATGTGGCGAGTACACACGGTGAGGGATGTCTACCGTGGTGGCCGTCAGCAGTCTGTCTTCTGTCACGTGGCGAGTACACACGGTGATGGATGTCTACCGTGGTGGCCGTCAGCAGTCTGTCTGTCTGACACGTGGCGAGTACACACGGTGAGGGATGTCTACCGTGGTGGCCGTCAGCAGTCTGTCTTCTGTCACGTGGCGAGTACACACGGTGAGGGATGTCTACCGTGGTGGCCGTCAGCAGTCTGTCTTCTGTCACGTGGCGAGTACACACGGTGAGGGATGTCTACCGTGGTGGCCGTCAGCAGTCTGTCTGTCTGTCACGTGGCGAGTACACACGGTGAGGGATGTCTACCGTGGTGGCCGTCAGCAGTCTCTGTCTGACACGTGGCGAGTACACACGGTGAGGGATGTCTACCGTGGTGGCCGTCAGCAGTCTGTCTTCTGTCACGTGGCGAGTACACACGGTGAGGGATGTCTACCGTGGTGGCCGTCAGCAGTCTGTCTGTCTGTCACGTGGCGAGTACACACGGTGAGGGATGTCTACCGTGGTGGCCGTCAGCAGTCTGTCTGTCTGTCTGTCACGTGGCGAGTACACACGGTGAGGGATGTCTACCGTGGTGGCCGTCAGCAGTCTGTCTGTCTGACACGTGGCGAGTACACACGGTGAGGGATGTCTACCGTGGTGGCCGTCAGCAGTCTGTCTGTCTGTCTGTCACGTGGCGAGTACACACGGTGAGGGATGTCTACCGTGGTGGCCGTCAGCAGTCTGTCTTCTGTCACGTGGCGAGTACACACGGTGAGGGATGTCTACCGTGGTGGCCGTCAGCAGTCTGTCTTCTGTCACGTGGCGAGTACACACGGTGAGGGATGTCTACCGTGGTGGCCGTCAGCAGTCTGTCTGTCTGTCACGTAGCGAGTACACACGGTGAGGGATGTCTACCGTGGTGGCCTTCAGCAGTCAGTCTGTCTGTCACGTGGCGAGTACACATGGTGAGGGATGTCTACCGTGGTGGCCGTCAGCAGTCTGTCTGTCTGTCACGTGGCGAGTACACACGGTGCGGGATGTTTACCGTGGTGGCCGTCAGCAGTCAGTCTGTCTGTCACGTGGCGAGTACACACGGTGAGGGATGTCTACCGTGGTGGCCGTCAGCAGTCAGTCTATCTGTCACGTGGCGAGTACACACGGTGAGGGATGTCTACCGTGGTGGCCGTCAGCAGTCTGTCTGTCTGTCTGTCACGTGGCGAGTACACACGGTGAGGGATGTCTACCGTGGTGGCCGTCAGCAGTCAGTCTGTCTGTCACGTGGCGAGTACACACGGTGAGGGATGTCTACCGTGGTGGCCGTCAGCAGTCAGTCTGTCTGTCACGTGGCGAGTACACACGGTGAGGGATGTCTACCGTGGTGGCCGTCAGCAGTCCTGTCTGTCTGTCACGTGGCGAATACACACGGTGAGGGATGTCTACCGTGGTGGCCGTCAGCAGTCAGTCTGTCTGTCACGTGGCGAGTACACACGGTGAGGGATGTCTACCGTGGTGGCCGTCAGCAGTCAGTCTGTATGTCTGTCACGTGGCGAGTACACACGGTGAGGGATGTCTACCGTGGTGGCCGTCAGCAGTCTGTCTTCTGTCACGTGGCGAGTACACACGGTGAGGGATGTCTACCGTGGTGGCCGTCAGCAGTCAGTCTGTCTGTCACGTGGCGAGTACACACGGTGAGGGATGTCTACCGTGGTGGCCGTCAGCAGTCTGTCTGTCTGTCACGTGGCGAGTACACACGGTGAGGGATGTCTACCGTGGTGGCCGTCAGCAGTCAGTCTGTCTGTCACGTGGCGAGTACACACGGTGAGGGATGTCTACCGTGGTGGCCGTCAGCAGTCAGTCTGTCTGACTGTCACGTGGCGAGTACACACGGTGAGGGATGTCTACCATGGTGGCCGTCAGCAATCTGTCTTCTGTCACGTGGCGAGTACACACGGTGAGGGATGTCTACCGTGGTGGCCGTCAGCAGTCTGTCTGTCTGACACGTGGCGAGTACACACGGTGAGGGATGTCTACCATGGTGGCCGTCAGCAGTCTGTCTGTCTGACACGTGGCGAGTACACACGGTGAGGGATGTCTACCGTGGTGGCCGTCAGCAGTCTGTCTGTATGCCACGTGGCGAGTACACACGGTGAGGGATGTCTACCGTGGTGGCCGTCAGCAGTCTGTCTGTCTGTCACGTGGCGAGTACACACGGTGAGGGATGTCTACCGTGGTGGCCGTCAGCAGTCAGTCTGTCTGTCACGTGGCGAGTACACACGGTGAGGGATGTCTACCGTGGTGGCCGTCAGCAGTCTGTCTGTCTGTCACGTGGCGAGTACACACGGTGAGGGATGTCTACCGTGGTGGCCGTCAGCAGTCAGTATGTCTGTCACGTGGCGAGTACACACGGTGAGGGATATCTACCGTGGTGGCCGTCAGCAGTCAGTCTGTCTGTCACGTGGCGAGTACACACGGTGAGGGATGTCTACCGTGGTGGCCGTCAGCAGTCTGTCTGTCTGTCTGTCACGTGGCGAGTACACACGGTGAGGGATGTCTACCGTGGTGGCCGTCAGCAGTCTGTCTGTCTGACACGTGGCGAGTACACACGGTGAGAGATGTCTACCGTGGTGACCGTCAGCAGTCAGTCTTCTGTCACGTGGTGAGTACACACGGTGAGGGATGTCTACCGTGGTGGCCGTCAGCAGTCTGTCTGTCTGTCACGTGGCGAGTACACACGGTGAGGGATGTCTACCCTGGTGGCCGTCAGCAGTCTGTCTTCTGTCACGTGGCGAGTACACACGGTGAGGGATGTCTACCGTGGTGGCCGTCATCAGTCAGTCTGTCTGTCACGTGGCGAGTACACACGGTGAGGGATGTCTACCCTGGTGGCCGTCAGCAGTCTGTCTTCTGTCACGTGGCGAGTACACACGGTGAGGGATGTCTACCGTGGTGGCCGTCAGCAGTCTGTCTTCTGTCATGTGGCGAGTACACACGGTGAGGGATGTCTACCGTGGTGGCCGTCAGCAGTCTGTCTGTCTGACACGTGGCGAGTACACACGGTGAGGGATGTCTACCGTGGTGGCCGTCAGCATTCTGTCTGTCTGACACGTGGCGAGTACACACGGTGAGGGATGTCTACCGTGGTGGCCGTCAGCAGTCTGTCTGTCTGACACGTGGCGAGTACACACGGTGAGGGATGTCTACCGTGGTGGCTGTCAGCAGTCTGTCTGTCGGACACTTGGCGAGTACACACGGTGAGGGATGTCTACCGTGGTGGCCGTCAGCAGTCAGTCTGTCTGTCACGTGGCGAGTACACACAGTGAGGGATGTCTACCGTGGTGGCCGTCAGCAGTCTGTCTGTCTGTCTGTCACGTGGCGAGTACACACGGTGAGGGATGTCTACCGTGGTGGCCGTCAGCAGTCTGTCTGTCTGACACGTGGCGAGTACACACGGTGAGGGATATCTACCGTGGTGGCCGTCAGCAGTCAGTCTGTCTGTCACGTGGCGAGTACACACGGTGAGGGATGTCTACCGTGGTGGCCGTCAGCAGCCTGTCTTCTGTCACGTGGCGAGTACACACGGTGAGGGATATCTACCGTGGTGGCCGTCAGCAGTCAGTCTGTCTGTCACGTGGCGAGTACACACGGTGAGGGATGTCTACCGTGGTGGCCGTCAGCAGTCTGTCTGTCTGACATGTGGCGAGTACACACGGTGAGGGATGTCTACCGTGGTGGTCGTCAGCAGTCTGTCTGTCTGACACGTGGCGAGTACACACGGTGAGGGATGTCTACCGTGGTGGCCGTCAGCAGTCTGTCTGTCTGTCACGTGGCGAGTACACACGGTGAGGGATGTCTACCGTGGTGGCCGTCAGCAGTCTGTCTGTCTAACACGTGACGAGTACACACGGTGAGGGATGTCTACCGTGGTGGCCCTCAGCAGTCTGTCTGTCTGACACGTGGCGAGTACACACGGTGAGGGATATCTACCGTGGTGGCCGTCAGCAGTCAGTCTGTCTGTCACGTGGCGAGTACACACGGTGAGGGATGTCTACCGTGGTGGCCGTCAGCAGTCAGTCTGTCTGACACGTGGCGAGTACACACGGTGAGGGATGTCTACCGTGGTGGCCGTCAGCAGTCTGTCTTCTGTCACGTGGCGAGTACACACGGTGAGGGATGTCTACCGTGGTGGCCTTCAGCAGTCTGTCTGTCTGTCACGTGGCGAGTACACACGGTGAGGGATGTCTACCGTGGTGGCCTTCAGCAGTCAGTCTGTCTGTCACGTGGCGAGTACACATGGTGAGGGATGTCTACCGTGGTGGCCGTCAGCAGTCTGTCTGTCTGTCATGTGGCGAGTACACACGGTGAGGGATGTCTACCGTGGTGGCCGTCAGCAGTCTGTCTTCTGTCACGTGGCGAGTAAACACGGTGAGGGATGTCTACCGTGGTGGCCGTCAGCAGTCTGTCTTCTGTCATGTGGCGAGTACACACGGTGAGGGATGTCTACCGTGGTGGCCGTCAGCAGTCTGTCTTCTGTCACGTGGCGAGTACACACGGTGAGGGATGTCTACCGTGGTGGCCGTCAGCAGTCTGTCTGTCTGACACGTGGCGAGTACACACGGTGAGGGATGTCTACCGTGGTGGCCGTCAGCAGTCTGTCTTCTGTCACGTGGCGAGTACACACGGTGAGGGATGTCTACCGTGGTGGCCGTCAGCAGTCTGTCTTCTGTCACGTGGCGAGTACACACGGTGAGGGATGTCTACCGTGGTGGCCGTCAGCAGTCTGTCTGTCGTCACGTGGCGAGTACACACGGTGAGGGATGTCTACCGTGGTGGCCGTCAGCAGTCTCTGTCTGACACGTGGCGAGTACACACGGTGAGGGATGTCTACCGTGGTGTCCGTCAGCAGTCTGTCTTCTGTCACGTGGCGAGTACACACGGTGAGGGATGTCTACCGTGGTGGCCGTCAGCAGTCTGTCTGTCTTTCACGTGGCGAGTACACACGGTGAGGGATGTCTACCGTGGTGGCCGTCGGCAGTCTGTCTGTCTGTCTGTCACGTGGCGAGTACACACGGTGAGGGATGTCTACCGTGGTGGCCGTCAGCAGTCTGTCTGTCTGACACGTGGCGAGTACACACGGTGAGGGATGTCTACCGTGGTGGCCGTCAGCATTCTGTCTGTCTGACACGTGGCGAGTACACACGGTGAGGGATGTCTACCGTGGTGGCCGTCAGCAGTCTGTCTGTCTGACACGTGGCGAGTACACACGGTGAGGGATGTCTACCGTGGTGGCCGTCAGCAGTCTGTCTGTCTGACACTTGGCGAGTACACACGGTGAGGGATGTCTACCGTGGTGGCCGTCAGCAGTCAGTCTGTCTGTCACGTGGCGAGTACACACAGTGAGGGATGTCTACCGTGGTGGCCGTCAGCAGTCTGTCTGTCTGTCTGTCACGTGGCGAGTACACACGGTGAGGGATGTCTACCGTGGTGGCCGTCAGCAGTCTGTCTGTCTGACATGTGGCGAGTACACACGGTGTGGGATGTCTACCGTGGTGGTCGTCAGCAGTCTGTCTGTCTGACACGTGGCGAGTACACACGGTGAGGGATGTCTACCGTGGTGGCCGTCAGCAGTCTGTCTGTCTGTCACGTGGCGAGTACACACGGTGAGGGATGTCTACCGTGGTGGCCGTCAGCAGTCTGTCTGTCTGACACGTGACGAGTACACACGGTGAGGGATGTCTACTGTGGTGGCCCTCAGCAGTCTGTCTGTCTGACACGTGGCGAGTACACACGGTGAGGGATATCTACCGTGGTGGCCGTCAGCAGTCAGTCTGTCTGTCACGTGGCGAGTACACACGATGAGGGATGTCTACCGTGGTGGCCGTCAGCAGTCAGTCTGTCTGACACGTGGCGAGTACACACGGTGAGGGATGTCTACCGTGGTGGCCGTCAGCAGTCTGTCTTCTGTCACGTGGCGAGTACACACGGTGAGGGATGTCTACCGTGGTGGCCTTCAGCAGTCTGTCTGTCTGTCACGTGGCGAGTACACACGGTGAGGGATGTCTACCGTGGTGGCCTTCAGCAGTCAGTCTGTCTGTCACGTGGCGAGTACACATGGTGAGGGATGTCTACCGTGGTGGCCGTCAGCAGTCTGTCTGTCTGTCATGTGGCGAGTACACACGGTGAGGGATGTCTACCGTGGTGGCCGTCAGCAGTCTGTCTTCTGTCACGTGGCGAGTAAACACGGTGAGGGATGTCTACCGTGGTGGCCGTCAGCAGTCTGTCTTCTGTCATGTGGCGAGTACACACGGTGAGGGATGTCTACCGTGGTGGCCGTCAGCAGTCTGTCTTCTGTCACGTGGCGAGTACACACGGTGAGGGATGTCTACCGTGGTGGCCGTCAGCAGTCTGTCTGTCTGACACGTGGCGAGTACACACGGTGAGGGATGTCTACCGTGGTGGCCGTCAGCAGTCTGTCTTCTGTCACGTGGCGAGTACACACGGTGAGGGATGTCTACCGTGGTGGCCGTCAGCAGTCTGTCTTCTGTCACGTGGCGAGTACACACGGTGAGGGATGTCTACCGTGGTGGCCGTCAGCAGTCTGTCTGTCTGTCACGTGGCGAGTACACACGGTGAGGGATGTCTACCGTGGTGGCCGTCAGCAGTCTGTCTGACACGTGGCGAGTACACACGGTGAGGGATGTCTACCGTGGTGGCCGTCAGCAGTCTGTCTTCTGTCACGTGGCGAGTACACACGGTGAGGGATGTCTACCGTGGTGGCCGTCAGCAGTCTGTCTGTCTGTCACGTGGCGAGTACACACGGTGAGGGATGTCTACCGTGGTGGCCGTCAGCAGTCTGTCTGTCTGTCTGTCACGTGGCGAGTACACACGGTGAGGGATGTCTACCGTGGTGGCCGTCAGCAGTCTGTCTGTCTGACACGTGGCGAGTACACACGGTGAGGGATGTCTACCGTGGTGGCCGTCAGCAGTCTGTCTGTCTGTCTGTCACGTGGCGAGTACACACGGTGAGGGATGTCTACCGTGTTGGCCGTCAGCAGTCTGTCTTCTGTCACGTGGCGAGTACACACGGTGAGGGATGTCTACCGTGGTGGCCGTCAGCAGTCTGTCTGTCTGTCACGTGGCGAGTACACACGGTGAGGGATGTCTACCGTGGTGGCCTTCAGCAGTCAGTCTGTCTGTCACGTGGCGAGTACACATGGTGAGGGATGTCTACCGTGGTGGCCGTCAGCAGTCTGTCTGTCTGTCACGTGGCGAGTACACACGGTGAGGGATGTTTACCGTGGTGGCCGTCAGCAGTCAGTCTGTCTGTCACGTGGCGAGTACACACGGTGAGGGATGTCTACCGTGGTGGCCGTCAGCAGTCAGTCTGTCTGTCACGTGGCGAGTACACACGGTGAGGGATGTCTACCGTGGTGGCCGTCAGCAGTCAGTCTGTCTGTCACGTGGCGAGTACACACGGTGAGGGATGTCTACCGTGGTGGCCGTCAGCAGTCTGTCTGTCTGTCTGTCACGTGGCGAGTACACACGGTGAGGGATGTCTACCGTGGTGGCCATCAGCAGTCAGTCTGTCTGTCACGTGGCGAGTACACACGGTGAGGGATGTCTACCGTGGTGGCCGTCAGCAGTCAGTCTGTCTGTCACGTGGCGAGTACACACGGTGAGGGATGTCTACCGTGGTGGCCGTCAGCAGTCCTGTCTGTCTGTCACGTGGCGAGTACACACGGTGAGGGATGTCTACCGTGGTGGCCGTCAGCAGTCAGTCTGTCTGTCACGTGGCGAGTACACACGGTGAGGGATGTCTACCGTGGTGGCCGTCAGCAGTCAGTCTGTATGTCTGTCACGTGGCGAGTACACACGGTGAGGGATGTCTACCGTGGTGGCCGTCAGCAGTCTGTCTTCTGTCACGTGGCGAGTACACACGGTGAGGGATGTCTACCGTGGTGGCCGTCAGCAGTCAGTCTGTCTGTCACGTGGCGAGTACACACGGTGAGGGATGTCTACCGTGGTGGCCGTCAGCAGTCTGTCTGTCTGTCACGTGGCGAGTACACACGGTGAGGGATGTCTACCGTGGTGGCCGTCAGCAGTCAGTCTGTCTGTCACGTGGCGAGTACACACGGTGAGGGATGTCTACCGTGGTGGCCGTCAGCAGTCAGTCTGTCTGACTGTCACGTGGCGAGTACACACGGTGAGGGATGTCTACCATGGTGGCCGTCAGCAATCTGTCTTCTGTCACGTGGCGAGTACACACGGTGAGGGATGTCTACCGTGGTGGCCGTCAGCAGTCTGTCTGTCTGACACGTGGCGAGTACACACGGTGAGGGATGTCTACCGTGGTGGCCGTCAGCAGTCTGTCTGTCTGACACGTGGCGAGTACACACGGTGAGGGATGTCTACCGTGGTGGCCGTCAGCAGTCTGTCTGTATGCCACGTGGCGAGTACACACGGTGAGGGATGTCTACCGTGGTGGCCGTCAGCAGTCTGTCTGTCTGTCACGTGGCGAGTACACACGGTGAGGGATGTCTACCGTGGTGGCCGTCAGCAGTCAGTCTGTCTGTCACGTGGCGAGTACACACGGTGAGGGATGTCTACCGTGGTGGCCGTCAGCAGTCTGTCTGTCTGTCACGTGGCGAGTACACACGGTGAGGGATGTCTACCGTGGTGGCCGTCAGCAGTCAGTATGTCTGTCACGTGGCGAGTACACACGGTGAGGGATATCTACTGTGGTGGCCGTCAGCAGTCAGTCTGTCTGTCACGTAGCGAGTACACACGGTGAGGGATGTCTACCGTGGTGGCCGTCAGCAGTCTGTCTGTCTGTCTGTCACGTGGCGAGTACACACGGTGAGGGATGTCTACCGTGGTGGCCGTCAGCAGTCTGTCTGTCTGACACGTGGCGAGTACACACGGTGAGAGATGTCTACCGTGGTGACCGTCAGCAGTCAGTCTTCTGTCACGTGGTGAGTACACACGGTGAGGGATGTCTACCGTGGTGGCCGTCAGCAGTCTGTCTGTCTGTCACGTGGCGAGTACACACGGTGAGGGATGTCTACCGTGGTGGCCGTCAGCAGTCAGTCTGTCTGTCACGTGGCGAGTACACACGGTGAGGGATGTCTACCGTGGTGGCCGTCAGCAGTCAGTCTGTCTGACTGTCACGTGGCGAGTACACACGGTGAGGGATGTCTACCATGGTGGCCGTCAGCAATCTGTCTTCTGTCACGTGGCGAGTACACACGGTGAGGGATGTCTACCGTGGTTGCCGTCAGCAGTATGTCTGTCTGACACGTGGCGAGTACACACGGTGAGGGATGTCTACCGTGGTGGCCGTCAGCAGTCTGTCTGTCTGACACGTGGCGAGTACACACGGTGAGGGATGTCTACCGTGGTGGCCGTCAGCAGTCTGTCTGTATGCCACGTGGCGAGTACACACGGTGAGGGATGTCTACCGTGGTGGCCGTCAGCAGTCTGTCTGTCTGTCACGTGGCGAGTACACACGGTGAGGGATGTCTACCGTGGTGGCCGTCAGCAGTCAGTCTGTCTGTCACGTGGCGAGTACACACGGTGAGGGATGTCTACCGTGGTGGCCGTCAGCAGTCAGTATGTCTGTCACGTGGCGAGTACACACGGTGAGGGATATCTACTGTGGTGGCCGTCAGCAGTCAGTCTGTCTGTCACGTAGCGAGTACACACGGTGAGGGATGTCTACCGTGGTGGCCGTCAGCAGTCTGTCTGTCTGTCTGTCACGTGGCGAGTACACACGGTGAGGGATGTCTACCGTGGTGGCCGTCAGCAGTCTGTCTGTCTGACACGTGGCGAGTACACACGGTGAGAGATGTCTACCGTGGTGACCGTCAGCAGTCAGTCTTCTGTCACGTGGTGAGTACACACGGTGAGGGATGTGTACCGTGGTGGCCTTCAGCAGTCTGTCTGTCTGTCACGTGGCGAGTACACACGGTGAGGGATGTCTACCCTGGTGGCCGTCAGCAGTCTGTCTTCTGTCACGTGGCGAGTACACACGGTGAGGGATGTCTACCGTGGTGGCCGTCATCAGTCAGTCTGTCTGTCACGTGGCGAGTACACACGGTGAGGGATGTCTACCCTGGTGGCCGTCAGCAGTCTGTCTTCTGTCACGTGGCGAGTACACACGGTGAGGGATGTCTACCGTGGTGGCCGTCAGCAGTCTGTCTTCTGTCATGTGGCGAGTACACACGGTGAGGGATGTCTACCGTGGTGGCCGTCAGCAGTCTGTCTGTCTGACACGTGGCGAGTACACACGGTGAGGGATGTCTACCGTGGTGGCCGTCAGCATTCTGTCTGTCTGACACGTGGCGAGTACACACGGTGAGGGATGTCTACCGTGGTGGCCGTCAGCAGTCTGTCTGTCTGACACGTGGCGAGTACACACGGTGAGGGATGTCTACCGTGGTGGCCGTCAGCAGTCTGTCTGTCTGACACGTGGCGAGTACACACGGTGAGGGATGTCTACCGTGGTGGCCGTCAGCAGTCAGTCTGTCTGTCACGTGGCGAGTACACACAGTGAGGGATGTCTACCGTGGTGGCCGTCAGCAGTCTGTCTGTCTGTCTGTCACGTGGCGAGTACACACGGTGAGGGATGTCTACCGTGGTGGCCGTCAGCAGTCTGTCTGTCTGACACGTGGCGAGTACACACGGTGAGGGATATCTACCGTGGTGGCCGTCAGCAGTCAGTCTGTCTGTCACGTGGCGAGTACACACGGTGAGGGATGTCTACCGTGGTGGCCGTCAGCAGCCTGTCTTCTGTCACGTGGCGAGTACACACGGTGAGGGATATCTACCGTGGTGGCCGTCAGCAGTCAGTCTGTCTGTCACGTGGCGAGTACACACGGTGAGGGATGTCTACCGTGGTGGCCGTCAGCAGTCTGTCTGTCTGACATGTGGCGAGTACACACGGTGAGGGATGTCTACCGTGGTGGTCGTCAGCAGTCTGTCTGTCTGACACGTGGCGAGTACACACGGTGAGGGATGTCTACCGTGGTGGCCGTCAGCAGTCTGTCTGTCTGTCACGTGGCGAGTACACACGGTGAGGGATGTCTACCGTGGTGGCCGTCAGCAGTCTGTCTGTCTGACACGTGACGAGTACACACGGTGAGGGATGTCTACCGTGGTGGCCGTCAGCAGTCTGTCTGTCTGACACGTGTCGAGTACACACGGTGAGGGATGTCTACCGTGGTGGCCGTCAGCAGTCTGTCTGTCTGACACGTGGCGAGTACACACGGTGAGGGATGTCTACCGTGGTGGCCGTCAGCAGTCTGTCTGTCTGTCACGTGGCGAGTACACACGGTGAGGGATGTCTACCGTGGTGGCCGTCAGCAGTCAGTCTGTCTGTCTGTCACGTGGCGAGTACACACGGTGAGGGATGTCTACCGTGGTGGCCGTCAGCAGTCTGTCTGTCTGTCTGTCACGTGGCGAGTACACACGGTGAGGGATGTCTACCGTGGTGGCCGTCAGCAGTCTGTCTGTCTGTCACGTGGCGAGTACACATGGTGAGGGATGTCTACCGTGGTGGCCGTCAGCAGTCTGTCTGTCTGACACGTGGCGAGTACACACGGTGAGGGATGTCTACCGTGGTGGCCGTCAGCAGTCAGTCTGTCTGACACGTGGCGAGTACACACGGTGAGGGATGTCTACCGTGGTGGCCGTCAGCAGTCTGTCTTCTGTCACGTGGCGAGTACACACGGTGAGGGATGTCTACCGTGGTGGCCGTCAGCAGTCTGTCTGTCTGTCTGACACGTGGCGAGTACACACGGTGAGGGATGTGTACCGTGGTGGCCGTCAGCAGTCTGTCTGTCTGACACGTGGCGAGTACACACGGTGAGGGATGTCTACCGTGGTGGCCGTCAGCAGTCTGTCTGTCTGTCACGTGGCGAGTACACACGGTGAGGGATGTCTACCGTGGTGGCCGTCAGCAGTCAGTCTGTCTGTCTGTCACGTGGCGAGTACACACGGTGAGGGATGTCTACCGTGGTGGCCGTCAGCAGTCTGTCTGTCTGTCTGTCACGTGGCGAGTACACACGGTGAGGGATGTCTACCGTGGTGGCCGTCAGCAGTCTGTCTGTCTGTCACGTGGCGAGTACACATGGTGAGGGATGTCTACCGTGGTGGCCGTCAGCAGTCTGTCTGTCTGACACGTGGCGAGTACACACGGTGAGGGATGTCTACCGTGGTGGCCGTCAGCAGTCAGTCTGTCTGACACGTGGCGAGTACACACGGTGAGGGATGTCTACCGTGGTGGCCGTCAGCAGTCTGTCTTCTGTCACGTGGCGAGTACACACGGTGAGGGATGTCTACCGTGGTGGCCGTCAGCAGTCTGTCTGTCTGTCTGACACGTGGCGAGTACACACGGTGAGGGATGTGTACCGTGGTGGCCGTCAGCAGTCTGTCTGTCTGACACGTGGCGAGTACACACGGTGAGGGATGTCTACCGTGGTGGCCGTCAGCAGTCTGTCTGTCTGACACGTGGCGAGTACACACGGTGAGGGATGTCTACCGTGGTGGCCGTCAGCAGTCTGTCTGTCTGTCACGTGGCGAGTACACACGGTGAGGGATGTCTACCGTGGTGGCCGTCAGCAGTCAGTCTGTCTGTCACGTGGCGAGTACACACGGTGAGGGATGTCTACCGTGGTGGCCGTCAGCAGTCAGTCTGTCTGACTGTCACGTGGCGAGTACACACGGTGAGGGATGTCTACCATGGTGGCCGTCAGCAATCTGTCTTCTGTCACGTGGCGAGTACACACGGTGAGGGATGTCTACCGTGGTGGCCGTCAGCAGTCTGTCTGTCTGACACGTGGCGAGTACACACGGTGAGGGATGTCTACCATGGTGGCCGTCAGCAGTCTGTCTGTCTGACACGTGGCGAGTACACACGGTGAGGGATGTCTACCGTGGTGGCCGTCAGCAGTCTGTCTGTATGCCACGTGGCGAGTACACACGGTGAGGGATGTCTACCGTGGTGGCCGTCAGCAGTCTGTCTGTCTGTCACGTGGCGAGTACACACGGTGAGGGATGTCTACCGTGGTGGCCGTCAGCAGTCAGTCTGTCTGTCACGTGGCGAGTACACACGGTGAGGGATGTCTACCGTGGTGGCCGTCAGCAGTCTGTCTGTCTGTCACGTGGCGAGTACACACGGTGAGGGATGTCTACCGTGGTGGCCGTCAGCAGTCAGTATGTCTGTCACGTGGCGAGTACACACGGTGAGGGATATCTACCGTGGTGGCCGTCAGCAGTCAGTCTGTCTGTCACGTGGCGAGTACACACGGTGAGGGATGTCTACCGTGGTGGCCGTCAGCAGTCTGTCTGTCTGTCTGTCACGTGGCGAGTACACACGGTGAGGGATGTCTACCGTGGTGGCCGTCAGCAGTCTGTCTGTCTGACACGTGGCGAGTACACACGGTGAGAGATGTCTACCGTGGTGACCGTCAGCAGTCAGTCTTCTGTCACGTGGTGAGTACACACGGTGAGGGATGTCTACCGTGGTGGCCGTCAGCAGTCTGTCTGTCTGTCACGTGGCGAGTACACACGGTGAGGGATGTCTACCCTGGTGGCCGTCAGCAGTCTGTCTTCTGTCACGTGGCGAGTACACACGGTGAGGGATGTCTACCGTGGTGGCCGTCATCAGTCAGTCTGTCTGTCACGTGGCGAGTACACACGGTGAGGGATGTCTACCCTGGTGGCCGTCAGCAGTCTGTCTTCTGTCACGTGGCGAGTACACACGGTGAGGGATGTCTACCGTGGTGGCCGTCAGCAGTCTGTCTTCTGTCATGTGGCGAGTACACACGGTGAGGGATGTCTACCGTGGTGGCCGTCAGCAGTCAGTCTGTCTGTCTGTCACGTGGCGAGTACACACGGTGAGGGATGTCTACCGTGGTGGCCGTCAGCAGTCTGTCTGTCTGTCACGTGGCGAGTACACACGGTGAGGGATGTCTACCGTGGTGGCCGTCAGCAGTCAGTATGTCTGTCACGTGGCGAGTACACACGGTGAGGGATATCTACTGTGGTGGCCGTCAGCAGTCAGTCTGTCTGTCACGTAGCGAGTACACACGGTGAGGGATGTCTACCGTGGTGGCCGTCAGCAGTCTGTCTGTCTGTCTGTCACGTGGCGAGTACACACGGTGAGGGATGTCTACCGTGGTGGCCGTCAGCAGTCTGTCTGTCTGACACGTGGCGAGTACACACGGTGAGAGATGTCTACCGTGGTGACCGTCAGCAGTCAGTCTTCTGTCACGTGGTGAGTACACACGGTGAGGGATGTGTACCGTGGTGGCCTTCAGCAGTCTGTCTGTCTGTCACGTGGCGAGTACACACGGTGAGGGATGTCTACCCTGGTGGCCGTCAGCAGTCTGTCTTCTGTCACGTGGCGAGTACACACGGTGAGGGATGTCTACCGTGGTGGCCGTCATCAGTCAGTCTGTCTGTCACGTGGCGAGTACACACGGTGAGGGATGTCTACCCTGGTGGCCGTCAGCAGTCTGTCTTCTGTCACGTGGCGAGTACACACGGTGAGGGATGTCTACCGTGGTGGCCGTCAGCAGTCTGTCTTCTGTCATGTGGCGAGTACACACGGTGAGGGATGTCTACCGTGGTGGCCGTCAGCAGTCTGTCTGTCTGACACGTGGCGAGTACACACGGTGAGGGATGTCTACCGTGGTGGCCGTCAGCATTCTGTCTGTCTGACACGTGGCGAGTACACACGGTGAGGGATGTCTACCGTGGTGGCCGTCAGCAGTCTGTCTGTCTGACACGTGGCGAGTACACACGGTGAGGGATGTCTACCGTGGTGGCCGTCAGCAGTCTGTCTGTCTGACACGTGGCGAGTACACACGGTGAGGGATGTCTACCGTGGTGGCCGTCAGCAGTCAGTCTGTCTGTCACGTGGCGAGTACACACAGTGAGGGATGTCTACCGTGGTGGCCGTCAGCAGTCTGTCTGTCTGTCTGTCACGTGGCGAGTACACACGGTGAGGGATGTCTACCGTGGTGGCCGTCAGCAGTCTGTCTGTCTGACACGTGGCGAGTACACACGGTGAGGGATATCTACCGTGGTGGCCGTCAGCAGTCAGTCTGTCTGTCACGTGGCGAGTACACACGGTGAGGGATGTCTACCGTGGTGGCCGTCAGCAGCCTGTCTTCTGTCACGTGGCGAGTACACACGGTGAGGGATATCTACCGTGGTGGCCGTCAGCAGTCAGTCTGTCTGTCACGTGGCGAGTACACACGGTGAGGGATGTCTACCGTGGTGGCCGTCAGCAGTCTGTCTGTCTGACATGTGGCGAGTACACACGGTGAGGGATGTCTACCGTGGTGGTCGTCAGCAGTCTGTCTGTCTGACACGTGGCGAGTACACACGGTGAGGGATGTCTACCGTGGTGGCCGTCAGCAGTCTGTCTGTCTGTCACGTGGCGAGTACACACGGTGAGGGATGTCTACCGTGGTGGCCGTCAGCAGTCTGTCTGTCTGACACGTGACGAGTACACACGGTGAGGGATGTCTACCGTGGTGGCCGTCAGCAGTCTGTCTGTCTGACACGTGTCGAGTACACACGGTGAGGGATGTCTACCGTGGTGGCCGTCAGCAGTCTGTCTGTCTGACACGTGGCGAGTACACACGGTGAGGGATGTCTACCGTGGTGGCCGTCAGCAGTCTGTCTGTCTGTCACGTGGCGAGTACACACGGTGAGGGATGTCTACCGTGGTGGCCGTCAGCAGTCAGTCTGTCTGTCTGTCACGTGGCGAGTACACACGGTGAGGGATGTCTACCGTGGTGGCCGTCAGCAGTCTGTCTGTCTGTCTGTCACGTGGCGAGTACACACGGTGAGGGATGTCTACCGTGGTGGCCGTCAGCAGTCTGTCTGTCTGTCACGTGGCGAGTACACATGGTGAGGGATGTCTACCGTGGTGGCCGTCAGCAGTCTGTCTGTCTGACACGTGGCGAGTACACACGGTGAGGGATGTCTACCGTGGTGGCCGTCAGCAGTCAGTCTGTCTGACACGTGGCGAGTACACACGGTGAGGGATGTCTACCGTGGTGGCCGTCAGCAGTCTGTCTTCTGTCACGTGGCGAGTACACACGGTGAGGGATGTCTACCGTGGTGGCCGTCAGCAGTCTGTCTGTCTGTCTGACACGTGGCGAGTACACACGGTGAGGGATGTGTACCGTGGTGGCCGTCAGCAGTCTGTCTGTCTGACACGTGGCGAGTACACACGGTGAGGGATGTCTACCGTGGTGGCCGTCAGCAGTCTGTCTGTCTGTCACGTGGCGAGTACACACGGTGAGGGATGTCTACCGTGGTGGCCGTCAGCAGTCAGTCTGTCTGTCTGTCACGTGGCGAGTACACACGGTGAGGGATGTCTACCGTGGTGGCCGTCAGCAGTCTGTCTGTCTGTCTGTCACGTGGCGAGTACACACGGTGAGGGATGTCTACCGTGGTGGCCGTCAGCAGTCTGTCTGTCTGTCACGTGGCGAGTACACATGGTGAGGGATGTCTACCGTGGTGGCCGTCAGCAGTCTGTCTGTCTGACACGTGGCGAGTACACACGGTGAGGGATGTCTACCGTGGTGGCCGTCAGCAGTCAGTCTGTCTGACACGTGGCGAGTACACACGGTGAGGGATGTCTACCGTGGTGGCCGTCAGCAGTCTGTCTTCTGTCACGTGGCGAGTACACACGGTGAGGGATGTCTACCGTGGTGGCCGTCAGCAGTCTGTCTGTCTGTCTGACACGTGGCGAGTACACACGGTGAGGGATGTGTACCGTGGTGGCCGTCAGCAGTCTGTCTGTCTGACACGTGGCGAGTACACACGGTGAGGGATGTCTACCGTGGTGGCCGTCAGCAGTCTGTCTGTCTGACACGTGGCGAGTACACACGGTGAGGGATGTCTACCGTGGTGGCCGTCAGCAGTCTGTCTGTCTGTCACGTGGCGAGTACACACGGTGAGGGATGTCTACCGTGGTGGCCGTCAGCAGTCAGTCTGTCTGTCACGTGGCGAGTACACACGGTGAGGGATGTCTACCGTGGTGGCCGTCAGCAGTCAGTCTGTCTGACTGTCACGTGGCGAGTACACACGGTGAGGGATGTCTACCATGGTGGCCGTCAGCAATCTGTCTTCTGTCACGTGGCGAGTACACACGGTGAGGGATGTCTACCGTGGTGGCCGTCAGCAGTCTGTCTGTCTGACACGTGGCGAGTACACACGGTGAGGGATGTCTACCATGGTGGCCGTCAGCAGTCTGTCTGTCTGACACGTGGCGAGTACACACGGTGAGGGATGTCTACCGTGGTGGCCGTCAGCAGTCTGTCTGTATGCCACGTGGCGAGTACACACGGTGAGGGATGTCTACCGTGGTGGCCGTCAGCAGTCTGTCTGTCTGTCACGTGGCGAGTACACACGGTGAGGGATGTCTACCGTGGTGGCCGTCAGCAGTCAGTCTGTCTGTCACGTGGCGAGTACACACGGTGAGGGATGTCTACCGTGGTGGCCGTCAGCAGTCTGTCTGTCTGTCACGTGGCGAGTACACACGGTGAGGGATGTCTACCGTGGTGGCCGTCAGCAGTCAGTATGTCTGTCACGTGGCGAGTACACACGGTGAGGGATATCTACCGTGGTGGCCGTCAGCAGTCAGTCTGTCTGTCACGTGGCGAGTACACACGGTGAGGGATGTCTACCGTGGTGGCCGTCAGCAGTCTGTCTGTCTGTCTGTCACGTGGCGAGTACACACGGTGAGGGATGTCTACCGTGGTGGCCGTCAGCAGTCTGTCTGTCTGACACGTGGCGAGTACACACGGTGAGAGATGTCTACCGTGGTGACCGTCAGCAGTCAGTCTTCTGTCACGTGGTGAGTACACACGGTGAGGGATGTCTACCGTGGTGGCCGTCAGCAGTCTGTCTGTCTGTCACGTGGCGAGTACACACGGTGAGGGATGTCTACCCTGGTGGCCGTCAGCAGTCTGTCTTCTGTCACGTGGCGAGTACACACGGTGAGGGATGTCTACCGTGGTGGCCGTCATCAGTCAGTCTGTCTGTCACGTGGCGAGTACACACGGTGAGGGATGTCTACCCTGGTGGCCGTCAGCAGTCTGTCTTCTGTCACGTGGCGAGTACACACGGTGAGGGATGTCTACCGTGGTGGCCGTCAGCAGTCTGTCTTCTGTCATGTGGCGAGTACACACGGTGAGGGATGTCTACCGTGGTGGCCGTCAGCAGTCTGTCTGTCTGACACGTGGCGAGTACACACGGTGAGGGATGTCTACCGTGGTGGCCGTCAGCATTCTGTCTGTCTGACACGTGGCGAGTACACACGGTGAGGGATGTCTACCGTGGTGGCCGTCAGCAGTCTGTCTGTCTGACACGTGGCGAGTACACACGGTGAGGGATGTCTACCGTGGTGGCTGTCAGCAGTCTGTCTGTCGGACACTTGGCGAGTACACACGGTGAGGGATGTCTACCGTGGTGGCCGTCAGCAGTCAGTCTGTCTGTCACGTGGCGAGTACACACAGTGAGGGATGTCTACCGTGGTGGCCGTCAGCAGTCTGTCTGTCTGTCTGTCACGTGGCGAGTACACACGGTGAGGGATGTCTACCGTGGTGGCCGTCAGCAGTCTGTCTGTCTGACACGTGGCGAGTACACACGGTGAGGGATATCTACCGTGGTGGCCGTCAGCAGTCAGTCTGTCTGTCACGTGGCGAGTACACACGGTGAGGGATGTCTACCGTGGTGGCCGTCAGCAGCCTGTCTTCTGTCACGTGGCGAGTACACACGGTGAGGGATATCTACCGTGGTGGCCGTCAGCAGTCAGTCTGTCTGTCACGTGGCGAGTACACACGGTGAGGGATGTCTACCGTGGTGGCCGTCAGCAGTCTGTCTGTCTGACATGTGGCGAGTACACACGGTGAGGGATGTCTACCGTGGTGGTCGTCAGCAGTCTGTCTGTCTGACACGTGGCGAGTACACACGGTGAGGGATGTCTACCGTGGTGGCCGTCAGCAGTCTGTCTGTCTGTCACGTGGCGAGTACACACGGTGAGGGATGTCTACCGTGGTGGCCGTCAGCAGTCTGTCTGTCTAACACGTGACGAGTACACACGGTGAGGGATGTCTACCGTGGTGGCCCTCAGCAGTCTGTCTGTCTGACACGTGGCGAGTACACACGGTGAGGGATATCTACCGTGGTGGCCGTCAGCAGTCAGTCTGTCTGTCACGTGGCGAGTACACACGGTGAGGGATGTCTACCGTGGTGGCCGTCAGCAGTCAGTCTGTCTGACACGTGGCGAGTACACACGGTGAGGGATGTCTACCGTGGTGGCCGTCAGCAGTCTGTCTTCTGTCACGTGGCGAGTACACACGGTGAGGGATGTCTACCGTGGTGGCCTTCAGCAGTCTGTCTGTCTGTCACGTGGCGAGTACACACGGTGAGGGATGTCTACCGTGGTGGCCTTCAGCAGTCAGTCTGTCTGTCACGTGGCGAGTACACATGGTGAGGGATGTCTACCGTGGTGGCCGTCAGCAGTCTGTCTGTCTGTCATGTGGCGAGTACACACGGTGAGGGATGTCTACCGTGGTGGCCGTCAGCAGTCTGTCTTCTGTCACGTGGCGAGTAAACACGGTGAGGGATGTCTACCGTGGTGGCCGTCAGCAGTCTGTCTTCTGTCATGTGGCGAGTACACACGGTGAGGGATGTCTACCGTGGTGGCCGTCAGCAGTCTGTCTTCTGTCACGTGGCGAGTACACACGGTGAGGGATGTCTACCGTGGTGGCCGTCAGCAGTCTGTCTGTCTGACACGTGGCGAGTACACACGGTGAGGGATGTCTACCGTGGTGGCCGTCAGCAGTCTGTCTTCTGTCACGTGGCGAGTACACACGGTGAGGGATGTCTACCGTGGTGGCCGTCAGCAGTCTGTCTTCTGTCACGTGGCGAGTACACACGGTGAGGGATGTCTACCGTGGTGGCCGTCAGCAGTCTGTCTGTCGTCACGTGGCGAGTACACACGGTGAGGGATGTCTACCGTGGTGGCCGTCAGCAGTCTCTGTCTGACACGTGGCGAGTACACACGGTGAGGGATGTCTACCGTGGTGTCCGTCAGCAGTCTGTCTTCTGTCACGTGGCGAGTACACACGGTGAGGGATGTCTACCGTGGTGGCCGTCAGCAGTCTGTCTGTCTTTCACGTGGCGAGTACACACGGTGAGGGATGTCTACCGTGGTGGCCGTCGGCAGTCTGTCTGTCTGTCTGTCACGTGGCGAGTACACACGGTGAGGGATGTCTACCGTGGTGGCCGTCAGCAGTCTGTCTGTCTGACACGTGGCGAGTACACACGGTGAGGGATGTCTACCGTGGTGGCCGTCAGCATTCTGTCTGTCTGACACGTGGCGAGTACACACGGTGAGGGATGTCTACCGTGGTGGCCGTCAGCAGTCTGTCTGTCTGACACGTGGCGAGTACACACGGTGAGGGATGTCTACCGTGGTGGCCGTCAGCAGTCTGTCTGTCTGACACTTGGCGAGTACACACGGTGAGGGATGTCTACCGTGGTGGCCGTCAGCAGTCAGTCTGTCTGTCACGTGGCGAGTACACACAGTGAGGGATGTCTACCGTGGTGGCCGTCAGCAGTCTGTCTGTCTGTCTGTCACGTGGCGAGTACACACGGTGAGGGATGTCTACCGTGGTGGCCGTCAGCAGTCTGTCTGTCTGACATGTGGCGAGTACACACGGTGTGGGATGTCTACCGTGGTGGTCGTCAGCAGTCTGTCTGTCTGACACGTGGCGAGTACACACGGTGAGGGATGTCTACCGTGGTGGCCGTCAGCAGTCTGTCTGTCTGACACGTGACGAGTACACACGGTGAGGGATGTCTACTGTGGTGGCCCTCAGCAGTCTGTCTGTCTGACACGTGGCGAGTACACACGGTGAGGGATATCTACCGTGGTGGCCGTCAGCAGTCAGTCTGTCTGTCACGTGGCGAGTACACACGATGAGGGATGTCTACCGTGGTGGCCGTCAGCAGTCAGTCTGTCTGACACGTGGCGAGTACACACGGTGAGGGATGTCTACCGTGGTGGCCGTCAGCAGTCTGTCTTCTGTCACGTGGCGAGTACACACGGTGAGGGATGTCTACCGTGGTGGCCTTCAGCAGTCTGTCTGTCTGTCACGTGGCGAGTACACACGGTGAGGGATGTCTACCGTGGTGGCCTTCAGCAGTCAGTCTGTCTGTCACGTGGCGAGTACACATGGTGAGGGATGTCTACCGTGGTGGCCGTCAGCAGTCTGTCTGTCTGTCATGTGGCGAGTACACACGGTGAGGGATGTCTACCGTGGTGGCCGTCAGCAGTCTGTCTTCTGTCACGTGGCGAGTAAACACGGTGAGGGATGTCTACCGTGGTGGCCGTCAGCAGTCTGTCTTCTGTCATGTGGCGAGTACACACGGTGAGGGATGTCTACCGTGGTGGCCGTCAGCAGTCTGTCTTCTGTCACGTGGCGAGTACACACGGTGAGGGATGTCTACCGTGGTGGCCGTCAGCAGTCTGTCTGTCTGACACGTGGCGAGTACACACGGTGAGGGATGTCTACCGTGGTGGCCGTCAGCAGTCTGTCTTCTGTCACGTGGCGAGTACACACGGTGAGGGATGTCTACCGTGGTGGCCGTCAGCAGTCTGTCTTCTGTCACGTGGCGAGTACACACGGTGAGGGATGTCTACCGTGGTGGCCGTCAGCAGTCTGTCTGTCTGTCACGTGGCGAGTACACACGGTGAGGGATGTCTACCGTGGTGGCCGTCAGCAGTCTGTCTGACACGTGGCGAGTACACACGGTGAGGGATGTCTACCGTGGTGGCCGTCAGCAGTCTGTCTTCTGTCACGTGGCGAGTACACACGGTGAGGGATGTCTACCGTGGTGGCCGTCAGCAGTCTGTCTGTCTGTCACGTGGCGAGTACACACGGTGAGGGATGTCTACCGTGGTGGCCGTCAGCAGTCTGTCTGTCTGTCTGTCACGTGGCGAGTACACACGGTGAGGGATGTCTACCGTGGTGGCCGTCAGCAGTCTGTCTGTCTGACACGTGGCGAGTACACACGGTGAGGGATATCTACCGTGGTGGCCGTCAGCAGTCAGTCTGTCTGTCACGTGGCGAGTACACACGGTGAGGGATGTCTACCGTGGTGGCCGTCAGCAGCCTGTCTTCTGTCACGTGGCGAGTACACACGGTGAGGGATATCTACCGTGGTGGCCGTCAGCAGTCAGTCTGTCTGTCACGTGGCGAGTACACACGGTGAGGGATGTCTACCGTGGTGGCCGTCAGCAGTCTGTCTGTCTGACATGTGGCGAGTACACACGGTGAGGGATGTCTACCGTGGTGGTCGTCAGCAGTCTGTCTGTCTGACACGTGGCGAGTACACACGGTGAGGGATGTCTACCGTGGTGGCCGTCAGCAGTCTGTCTGTCTGTCACGTGGCGAGTACACACGGTGAGGGATGTCTACCGTGGTGGCCGTCAGCAGTCTGTCTGTCTGACACGTGACGAGTACACACGGTGAGGGATGTCTACCGTGGTGGCCGTCAGCAGTCTGTCTGTCTGACACGTGTCGAGTACACACGGTGAGGGATGTCTACCGTGGTGGCCGTCAGCAGTCTGTCTGTCTGACACGTGGCGAGTACACACGGTGAGGGATGTCTACCGTGGTGGCCGTCAGCAGTCTGTCTGTCTGTCACGTGGCGAGTACACACGGTGAGGGATGTCTACCGTGGTGGCCGTCAGCAGTCAGTCTGTCTGTCTGTCACGTGGCGAGTACACACGGTGAGGGATGTCTACCGTGGTGGCCGTCAGCAGTCTGTCTGTCTGTCTGTCACGTGGCGAGTACACACGGTGAGGGATGTCTACCGTGGTGGCCGTCAGCAGTCTGTCTGTCTGTCACGTGGCGAGTACACATGGTGAGGGATGTCTACCGTGGTGGCCGTCAGCAGTCTGTCTGTCTGACACGTGGCGAGTACACACGGTGAGGGATGTCTACCGTGGTGGCCGTCAGCAGTCAGTCTGTCTGACACGTGGCGAGTACACACGGTGAGGGATGTCTACCGTGGTGGCCGTCAGCAGTCTGTCTTCTGTCACGTGGCGAGTACACACGGTGAGGGATGTCTACCGTGGTGGCCGTCAGCAGTCTGTCTGTCTGTCTGACACGTGGCGAGTACACACGGTGAGGGATGTGTACCGTGGTGGCCGTCAGCAGTCTGTCTGTCTGACACGTGGCGAGTACACACGGTGAGGGATGTCTACCGTGGTGGCCGTCAGCAGTCTGTCTGTCTGTCACGTGGCGAGTACACACGGTGAGGGATGTCTACCGTGGTGGCCGTCAGCAGTCAGTCTGTCTGTCTGTCACGTGGCGAGTACACACGGTGAGGGATGTCTACCGTGGTGGCCGTCAGCAGTCTGTCTGTCTGTCTGTCACGTGGCGAGTACACACGGTGAGGGATGTCTACCGTGGTGGCCGTCAGCAGTCTGTCTGTCTGTCACGTGGCGAGTACACATGGTGAGGGATGTCTACCGTGGTGGCCGTCAGCAGTCTGTCTGTCTGACACGTGGCGAGTACACACGGTGAGGGATGTCTACCGTGGTGGCCGTCAGCAGTCAGTCTGTCTGACACGTGGCGAGTACACACGGTGAGGGATGTCTACCGTGGTGGCCGTCAGCAGTCTGTCTTCTGTCACGTGGCGAGTACACACGGTGAGGGATGTCTACCGTGGTGGCCGTCAGCAGTCTGTCTGTCTGTCTGACACGTGGCGAGTACACACGGTGAGGGATGTGTACCGTGGTGGCCGTCAGCAGTCTGTCTGTCTGACACGTGGCGAGTACACACGGTGAGGGATGTCTACCGTGGTGGCCGTCAGCAGTCTGTCTGTCTGACACGTGGCGAGTACACACGGTGAGGGATGTCTACCGTGGTGGCCGTCAGCAGTCTGTCTGTCTGTCACGTGGCGAGTACACACGGTGAGGGATGTCTACCGTGGTGGCCGTCAGCAGTCAGTCTGTCTGTCACGTGGCGAGTACACACGGTGAGGGATGTCTACCGTGGTGGCCGTCAGCAGTCAGTCTGTCTGACTGTCACGTGGCGAGTACACACGGTGAGGGATGTCTACCATGGTGGCCGTCAGCAATCTGTCTTCTGTCACGTGGCGAGTACACACGGTGAGGGATGTCTACCGTGGTGGCCGTCAGCAGTCTGTCTGTCTGACACGTGGCGAGTACACACGGTGAGGGATGTCTACCATGGTGGCCGTCAGCAGTCTGTCTGTCTGACACGTGGCGAGTACACACGGTGAGGGATGTCTACCGTGGTGGCCGTCAGCAGTCTGTCTGTATGCCACGTGGCGAGTACACACGGTGAGGGATGTCTACCGTGGTGGCCGTCAGCAGTCTGTCTGTCTGTCACGTGGCGAGTACACACGGTGAGGGATGTCTACCGTGGTGGCCGTCAGCAGTCAGTCTGTCTGTCACGTGGCGAGTACACACGGTGAGGGATGTCTACCGTGGTGGCCGTCAGCAGTCTGTCTGTCTGTCACGTGGCGAGTACACACGGTGAGGGATGTCTACCGTGGTGGCCGTCAGCAGTCAGTATGTCTGTCACGTGGCGAGTACACACGGTGAGGGATATCTACCGTGGTGGCCGTCAGCAGTCAGTCTGTCTGTCACGTGGCGAGTACACACGGTGAGGGATGTCTACCGTGGTGGCCGTCAGCAGTCTGTCTGTCTGTCTGTCACGTGGCGAGTACACACGGTGAGGGATGTCTACCGTGGTGGCCGTCAGCAGTCTGTCTGTCTGACACGTGGCGAGTACACACGGTGAGAGATGTCTACCGTGGTGACCGTCAGCAGTCAGTCTTCTGTCACGTGGTGAGTACACACGGTGAGGGATGTCTACCGTGGTGGCCGTCAGCAGTCTGTCTGTCTGTCACGTGGCGAGTACACACGGTGAGGGATGTCTACCCTGGTGGCCGTCAGCAGTCTGTCTTCTGTCACGTGGCGAGTACACACGGTGAGGGATGTCTACCGTGGTGGCCGTCATCAGTCAGTCTGTCTGTCACGTGGCGAGTACACACGGTGAGGGATGTCTACCCTGGTGGCCGTCAGCAGTCTGTCTTCTGTCACGTGGCGAGTACACACGGTGAGGGATGTCTACCGTGGTGGCCGTCAGCAGTCTGTCTTCTGTCATGTGGCGAGTACACACGGTGAGGGATGTCTACCGTGGTGGCCGTCAGCAGTCTGTCTGTCTGACACGTGGCGAGTACACACGGTGAGGGATGTCTACCGTGGTGGCCGTCAGCATTCTGTCTGTCTGACACGTGGCGAGTACACACGGTGAGGGATGTCTACCGTGGTGGCCGTCAGCAGTCTGTCTGTCTGACACGTGGCGAGTACACACGGTGAGGGATGTCTACCGTGGTGGCTGTCAGCAGTCTGTCTGTCGGACACTTGGCGAGTACACACGGTGAGGGATGTCTACCGTGGTGGCCGTCAGCAGTCAGTCTGTCTGTCACGTGGCGAGTACACACAGTGAGGGATGTCTACCGTGGTGGCCGTCAGCAGTCTGTCTGTCTGTCTGTCACGTGGCGAGTACACACGGTGAGGGATGTCTACCGTGGTGGCCGTCAGCAGTCTGTCTGTCTGACACGTGGCGAGTACACACGGTGAGGGATATCTACCGTGGTGGCCGTCAGCAGTCAGTCTGTCTGTCACGTGGCGAGTACACACGGTGAGGGATGTCTACCGTGGTGGCCGTCAGCAGCCTGTCTTCTGTCACGTGGCGAGTACACACGGTGAGGGATATCTACCGTGGTGGCCGTCAGCAGTCAGTCTGTCTGTCACGTGGCGAGTACACACGGTGAGGGATGTCTACCGTGGTGGCCGTCAGCAGTCTGTCTGTCTGACATGTGGCGAGTACACACGGTGAGGGATGTCTACCGTGGTGGTCGTCAGCAGTCTGTCTGTCTGACACGTGGCGAGTACACACGGTGAGGGATGTCTACCGTGGTGGCCGTCAGCAGTCTGTCTGTCTGTCACGTGGCGAGTACACACGGTGAGGGATGTCTACCGTGGTGGCCGTCAGCAGTCTGTCTGTCTAACACGTGACGAGTACACACGGTGAGGGATGTCTACCGTGGTGGCCCTCAGCAGTCTGTCTGTCTGACACGTGGCGAGTACACACGGTGAGGGATATCTACCGTGGTGGCCGTCAGCAGTCAGTCTGTCTGTCACGTGGCGAGTACACACGGTGAGGGATGTCTACCGTGGTGGCCGTCAGCAGTCAGTCTGTCTGACACGTGGCGAGTACACACGGTGAGGGATGTCTACCGTGGTGGCCGTCAGCAGTCTGTCTTCTGTCACGTGGCGAGTACACACGGTGAGGGATGTCTACCGTGGTGGCCTTCAGCAGTCTGTCTGTCTGTCACGTGGCGAGTACACACGGTGAGGGATGTCTACCGTGGTGGCCTTCAGCAGTCAGTCTGTCTGTCACGTGGCGAGTACACATGGTGAGGGATGTCTACCGTGGTGGCCGTCAGCAGTCTGTCTGTCTGTCATGTGGCGAGTACACACGGTGAGGGATGTCTACCGTGGTGGCCGTCAGCAGTCTGTCTTCTGTCACGTGGCGAGTAAACACGGTGAGGGATGTCTACCGTGGTGGCCGTCAGCAGTCTGTCTTCTGTCATGTGGCGAGTACACACGGTGAGGGATGTCTACCGTGGTGGCCGTCAGCAGTCTGTCTTCTGTCACGTGGCGAGTACACACGGTGAGGGATGTCTACCGTGGTGGCCGTCAGCAGTCTGTCTGTCTGACACGTGGCGAGTACACACGGTGAGGGATGTCTACCGTGGTGGCCGTCAGCAGTCTGTCTTCTGTCACGTGGCGAGTACACACGGTGAGGGATGTCTACCGTGGTGGCCGTCAGCAGTCTGTCTTCTGTCACGTGGCGAGTACACACGGTGAGGGATGTCTACCGTGGTGGCCGTCAGCAGTCTGTCTGTCGTCACGTGGCGAGTACACACGGTGAGGGATGTCTACCGTGGTGGCCGTCAGCAGTCTCTGTCTGACACGTGGCGAGTACACACGGTGAGGGATGTCTACCGTGGTGTCCGTCAGCAGTCTGTCTTCTGTCACGTGGCGAGTACACACGGTGAGGGATGTCTACCGTGGTGGCCGTCAGCAGTCTGTCTGTCTTTCACGTGGCGAGTACACACGGTGAGGGATGTCTACCGTGGTGGCCGTCGGCAGTCTGTCTGTCTGTCTGTCACGTGGCGAGTACACACGGTGAGGGATGTCTACCGTGGTGGCCGTCAGCAGTCTGTCTGTCTGACACGTGGCGAGTACACACGGTGAGGGATGTCTACCGTGGTGGCCGTCAGCATTCTGTCTGTCTGACACGTGGCGAGTACACACGGTGAGGGATGTCTACCGTGGTGGCCGTCAGCAGTCTGTCTGTCTGACACGTGGCGAGTACACACGGTGAGGGATGTCTACCGTGGTGGCCGTCAGCAGTCTGTCTGTCTGACACTTGGCGAGTACACACGGTGAGGGATGTCTACCGTGGTGGCCGTCAGCAGTCAGTCTGTCTGTCACGTGGCGAGTACACACAGTGAGGGATGTCTACCGTGGTGGCCGTCAGCAGTCTGTCTGTCTGTCTGTCACGTGGCGAGTACACACGGTGAGGGATGTCTACCGTGGTGGCCGTCAGCAGTCTGTCTGTCTGACATGTGGCGAGTACACACGGTGTGGGATGTCTACCGTGGTGGTCGTCAGCAGTCTGTCTGTCTGACACGTGGCGAGTACACACGGTGAGGGATGTCTACCGTGGTGGCCGTCAGCAGTCTGTCTGTCTGTCACGTGGCGAGTACACACGGTGAGGGATGTCTACCGTGGTGGCCGTCAGCAGTCTGTCTGTCTGACACGTGACGAGTACACACGGTGAGGGATGTCTACTGTGGTGGCCCTCAGCAGTCTGTCTGTCTGACACGTGGCGAGTACACACGGTGAGGGATATCTACCGTGGTGGCCGTCAGCAGTCAGTCTGTCTGTCACGTGGCGAGTACACACGATGAGGGATGTCTACCGTGGTGGCCGTCAGCAGTCAGTCTGTCTGACACGTGGCGAGTACACACGGTGAGGGATGTCTACCGTGGTGGCCGTCAGCAGTCTGTCTTCTGTCACGTGGCGAGTACACACGGTGAGGGATGTCTACCGTGGTGGCCTTCAGCAGTCTGTCTGTCTGTCACGTGGCGAGTACACACGGTGAGGGATGTCTACCGTGGTGGCCTTCAGCAGTCAGTCTGTCTGTCACGTGGCGAGTACACATGGTGAGGGATGTCTACCGTGGTGGCCGTCAGCAGTCTGTCTGTCTGTCATGTGGCGAGTACACACGGTGAGGGATGTCTACCGTGGTGGCCGTCAGCAGTCTGTCTTCTGTCACGTGGCGAGTAAACACGGTGAGGGATGTCTACCGTGGTGGCCGTCAGCAGTCTGTCTTCTGTCATGTGGCGAGTACACACGGTGAGGGATGTCTACCGTGGTGGCCGTCAGCAGTCTGTCTTCTGTCACGTGGCGAGTACACACGGTGAGGGATGTCTACCGTGGTGGCCGTCAGCAGTCTGTCTGTCTGACACGTGGCGAGTACACACGGTGAGGGATGTCTACCGTGGTGGCCGTCAGCAGTCTGTCTTCTGTCACGTGGCGAGTACACACGGTGAGGGATGTCTACCGTGGTGGCCGTCAGCAGTCTGTCTTCTGTCACGTGGCGAGTACACACGGTGAGGGATGTCTACCGTGGTGGCCGTCAGCAGTCTGTCTGTCTGTCACGTGGCGAGTACACACGGTGAGGGATGTCTACCGTGGTGGCCGTCAGCAGTCTGTCTGACACGTGGCGAGTACACACGGTGAGGGATGTCTACCGTGGTGGCCGTCAGCAGTCTGTCTTCTGTCACGTGGCGAGTACACACGGTGAGGGATGTCTACCGTGGTGGCCGTCAGCAGTCTGTCTGTCTGTCACGTGGCGAGTACACACGGTGAGGGATGTCTACCGTGGTGGCCGTCAGCAGTCTGTCTGTCTGTCTGTCACGTGGCGAGTACACACGGTGAGGGATGTCTACCGTGGTGGCCGTCAGCAGTCTGTCTGTCTGACACGTGGCGAGTACACACGGTGAGGGATGTCTACCGTGGTGGCCGTCAGCAGTCTGTCTGTCTGTCTGTCACGTGGCGAGTACACACGGTGAGGGATGTCTACCGTGTTGGCCGTCAGCAGTCTGTCTTCTGTCACGTGGCGAGTACACACGGTGAGGGATGTCTACCGTGGTGGCCGTCAGCAGTCTGTCTGTCTGTCACGTGGCGAGTACACACGGTGAGGGATGTCTACCGTGGTGGCCTTCAGCAGTCAGTCTGTCTGTCACGTGGCGAGTACACATGGTGAGGGATGTCTACCGTGGTGGCCGTCAGCAGTCTGTCTGTCTGTCACGTGGCGAGTACACACGGTGAGGGATGTTTACCGTGGTGGCCGTCAGCAGTCAGTCTGTCTGTCACGTGGCGAGTACACACGGTGAGGGATGTCTACCGTGGTGGCCGTCAGCAGTCAGTCTGTCTGTCACGTGGCGAGTACACACGGTGAGGGATGTCTACCGTGGTGGCCGTCAGCAGTCAGTCTGTCTGTCACGTGGCGAGTACACACGGTGAGGGATGTCTACCGTGGTGGCCGTCAGCAGTCTGTCTGTCTGTCTGTCACGTGGCGAGTACACACGGTGAGGGATGTCTACCGTGGTGGCCATCAGCAGTCAGTCTGTCTGTCACGTGGCGAGTACACACGGTGAGGGATGTCTACCGTGGTGGCCGTCAGCAGTCAGTCTGTCTGTCACGTGGCGAGTACACACGGTGAGGGATGTCTACCGTGGTGGCCGTCAGCAGTCCTGTCTGTCTGTCACGTGGCGAGTACACACGGTGAGGGATGTCTACCGTGGTGGCCGTCAGCAGTCAGTCTGTCTGTCACGTGGCGAGTACACACGGTGAGGGATGTCTACCGTGGTGGCCGTCAGCAGTCAGTCTGTATGTCTGTCACGTGGCGAGTACACACGGTGAGGGATGTCTACCGTGGTGGCCGTCAGCAGTCTGTCTTCTGTCACGTGGCGAGTACACACGGTGAGGGATGTCTACCGTGGTGGCCGTCAGCAGTCAGTCTGTCTGTCACGTGGCGAGTACACACGGTGAGGGATGTCTACCGTGGTGGCCGTCAGCAGTCTGTCTGTCTGTCACGTGGCGAGTACACACGGTGAGGGATGTCTACCGTGGTGGCCGTCAGCAGTCAGTCTGTCTGTCACGTGGCGAGTACACACGGTGAGGGATGTCTACCGTGGTGGCCGTCAGCAGTCAGTCTGTCTGACTGTCACGTGGCGAGTACACACGGTGAGGGATGTCTACCATGGTGGCCGTCAGCAATCTGTCTTCTGTCACGTGGCGAGTACACACGGTGAGGGATGTCTACCGTGGTGGCCGTCAGCAGTCTGTCTGTCTGACACGTGGCGAGTACACACGGTGAGGGATGTCTACCGTGGTGGCCGTCAGCAGTCTGTCTGTCTGACACGTGGCGAGTACACACGGTGAGGGATGTCTACCGTGGTGGCCGTCAGCAGTCTGTCTGTATGCCACGTGGCGAGTACACACGGTGAGGGATGTCTACCGTGGTGGCCGTCAGCAGTCTGTCTGTCTGTCACGTGGCGAGTACACACGGTGAGGGATGTCTACCGTGGTGGCCGTCAGCAGTCAGTCTGTCTGTCACGTGGCGAGTACACACGGTGAGGGATGTCTACCGTGGTGGCCGTCAGCAGTCTGTCTGTCTGTCACGTGGCGAGTACACACGGTGAGGGATGTCTACCGTGGTGGCCGTCAGCAGTCAGTATGTCTGTCACGTGGCGAGTACACACGGTGAGGGATATCTACTGTGGTGGCCGTCAGCAGTCAGTCTGTCTGTCACGTAGCGAGTACACACGGTGAGGGATGTCTACCGTGGTGGCCGTCAGCAGTCTGTCTGTCTGTCTGTCACGTGGCGAGTACACACGGTGAGGGATGTCTACCGTGGTGGCCGTCAGCAGTCTGTCTGTCTGACACGTGGCGAGTACACACGGTGAGAGATGTCTACCGTGGTGACCGTCAGCAGTCAGTCTTCTGTCACGTGGTGAGTACACACGGTGAGGGATGTCTACCGTGGTGGCCGTCAGCAGTCTGTCTGTCTGTCACGTGGCGAGTACACACGGTGAGGGATGTCTACCGTGGTGGCCGTCAGCAGTCAGTCTGTCTGTCACGTGGCGAGTACACACGGTGAGGGATGTCTACCGTGGTGGCCGTCAGCAGTCAGTCTGTCTGACTGTCACGTGGCGAGTACACACGGTGAGGGATGTCTACCATGGTGGCCGTCAGCAATCTGTCTTCTGTCACGTGGCGAGTACACACGGTGAGGGATGTCTACCGTGGTTGCCGTCAGCAGTATGTCTGTCTGACACGTGGCGAGTACACACGGTGAGGGATGTCTACCGTGGTGGCCGTCAGCAGTCTGTCTGTCTGACACGTGGCGAGTACACACGGTGAGGGATGTCTACCGTGGTGGCCGTCAGCAGTCTGTCTGTATGCCACGTGGCGAGTACACACGGTGAGGGATGTCT
The DNA here is from genome assembly GCA_036785665.1 of Chirona hameri. Lineage (NCBI taxonomy): Eukaryota > Metazoa > Arthropoda > Thecostraca > Balanomorpha > Balanidae > Chirona > Chirona hameri. The sequence continues at coordinate 151,467 of JAXIVJ010000453.1, read as the reverse complement.
ACCGTGGTGGCCGTCAGCAGTCTGTCTGTCTGTCACGTGGCGAGTACACACGGTGAGGGATGTCTACCGTGGTGGCCGTCAGCAGTCAGTCTGTCTGTCACGTGGCGAGTACACACGGTGAGGGATGTCTACCGTGGTGGCCGTCAGCAGTCTGTCTGTCTGTCACGTGGCGAGTACACACGGTGAGGGATGTCTACCGTGGTGGCCGTCAGCAGTCAGTATGTCTGTCACGTGGCGAGTACACACGGTGAGGGATATCTACTGTGGTGGCCGTCAGCAGTCAGTCTGTCTGTCACGTAGCGAGTACACACGGTGAGGGATGTCTACCGTGGTGGCCGTCAGCAGTCTGTCTGTCTGTCTGTCACGTGGCGAGTACACACGGTGAGGGATGTCTACCGTGGTGGCCGTCAGCAGTCTGTCTGTCTGACACGTGGCGAGTACACACGGTGAGAGATGTCTACCGTGGTGACCGTCAGCAGTCAGTCTTCTGTCACGTGGTGAGTACACACGGTGAGGGATGTCTACCGTGGTGGCCGTCAGCAGTCTGTCTGTCTGTCACGTGGCGAGTACACACGGTGAGGGATGTCTACCCTGGTGGCCGTCAGCAGTCTGTCTTCTGTCACGTGGCGAGTACACACGGTGAGGGATGTCTACCGTGGTGGCCGTCATCAGTCAGTCTGTCTGTCACGTGGCGAGTACACACGGTGAGGGATGTCTACCCTGGTGGCCGTCAGCAGTCTGTCTTCTGTCACGTGGCGAGTACACACGGTGAGGGATGTCTACCGTGGTGGCCGTCAGCAGTCTGTCTTCTGTCATGTGGCGAGTACACACGGTGAGGGATGTCTACCGTGGTGGCCGTCAGCAGTCTGTCTGTCTGACACGTGGCGAGTACACACGGTGAGGGATGTCTACCGTGGTGGCCGTCAGCATTCTGTCTGTCTGACACGTGGCGAGTACACACGGTGAGGGATGTCTACCGTGGTGGCCGTCAGCAGTCTGTCTGTCTGACACGTGGCGAGTACACACGGTGAGGGATGTCTACCGTGGTGGCCGTCAGCAGTCTGTCTGTCTGACACGTGGCGAGTACACACGGTGAGGGATGTCTACCGTGGTGGCCGTCAGCAGTCAGTCTGTCTGTCACGTGGCGAGTACACACAGTGAGGGATGTCTACCGTGGTGGCCGTCAGCAGTCTGTCTGTCTGTCTGTCACGTGGCGAGTACACACGGTGAGGGATGTCTACCGTGGTGGCCGTCAGCAGTCTGTCTGTCTGACACGTGGCGAGTACACACGGTGAGGGATATATACCGTGGTGGCCGTCAGCAGTCAGTCTGTCTGTCACGTGGCGAGTACACACGGTGAGGGATGTCTACCGTGGTGGCCGTCAGCAGCCTGTCTTCTGTCACGTGGCGAGTACACACGGTGAGGGATATCTACCGTGGTGGCCGTCAGCAGTCAGTCTGTCTGTCACGTGGCGAGTACACACGGTGAGGGATGTCTACCGTGGTGGCCGTCAGCAGTCTGTCTGTCTGACATGTGGCGAGTACACACGGTGAGGGATGTCTACCGTGGTGGTCGTCAGCAGTCTGTCTGTCTGACACGTGGCGAGTACACACGGTGAGGGATGTCTACCGTGGTGGCCGTCAGCAGTCTGTCTGTCTGTCACGTGGCGAGTACACACGGTGAGGGATGTCTACCGTGGTGGCCGTCAGCAGTCTGTCTGTCTGACACGTGACGAGTACACACGGTGAGGGATGTCTACCGTGGTGGCCGTCAGCAGTCTGTCTGTCTGACACGTGTCGAGTACACACGGTGAGGGATGTCTACCGTGGTGGCCGTCAGCAGTCTGTCTGTCTGACACGTGGCGAGTACACACGGTGAGGGATGTCTACCGTGGTGGCCGTCAGCAGTCTGTCTGTCTGTCACGTGGCGAGTACACACGGTGAGGGATGTCTACCGTGGTGGCCGTCAGCAGTCAGTCTGTCTGTCTGTCACGTGGCGAGTACACACGGTGAGGGATGTCTACCGTGGTGGCCGTCAGCAGTCTGTCTGTCTGTCTGTCACGTGGCGAGTACACACGGTGAGGGATGTCTACCGTGGTGGCCGTCAGCAGTCTGTCTGTCTGTCACGTGGCGAGTACACATGGTGAGGGATGTCTACCGTGGTGGCCGTCAGCAGTCTGTCTGTCTGACACGTGGCGAGTACACACGGTGAGGGATGTCTACCGTGGTGGCCGTCAGCAGTCAGTCTGTCTGACACGTGGCGAGTACACACGGTGAGGGATGTCTACCGTGGTGGCCGTCAGCAGTCTGTCTTCTGTCACGTGGCGAGTACACACGGTGAGGGATGTCTACCGTGGTGGCCGTCAGCAGTCTGTCTGTCTGTCTGACACGTGGCGAGTACACACGGTGAGGGATGTGTACCGTGGTGGCCGTCAGCAGTCTGTCTGTCTGACACGTGGCGAGTACACACTGTGAGGGATGTCTACCGTGGTGGCCGTCAGCAGTCTGTCTGTCTGTCACGTGGCGAGTACACACGGTGAGGGATGTCTACCGTGGTGGCCGTCAGCAGTCAGTCTGTCTGTCTGTCACGTGGCGAGTACACACGGTGAGGGATGTCTACCGTGGTGGCCGTCAGCAGTCTGTCTGTCTGTCTGTCACGTGGCGAGTACACACGGTGAGGGATGTCTACCGTGGTGGCCGTCAGCAGTCTGTCTGTCTGTCACGTGGCGAGTACACATGGTGAGGGATGTCTACCGTGGTGGCCGTCAGCAGTCTGTCTGTCTGACACGTGGCGAGTACACACGGTGAGGGATGTCTACCGTGGTGGCCGTCAGCAGTCAGTCTGTCTGACACGTGGCGAGTACACACGGTGAGGGATGTCTACCGTGGTGGCCGTCAGCAGTCTGTCTTCTGTCACGTGGCGAGTACACACGGTGAGGGATGTCTACCGTGGTGGCCGTCAGCAGTCTGTCTGTCTGTCTGACACGTGGCGAGTACACACGGTGAGGGATGTGTACCGTGGTGGCCGTCAGCAGTCTGTCTGTCTGACACGTGGCGAGTACACACGGTGAGGGATGTCTACCGTGGTGGCCGTCAGCAGTCTGTCTGTCTGACACGTGGCGAGTACACACGGTGAGGGATGTCTACCGTGGTGGCCGTCAGCAGTCTGTCTGTCTGACACGTGGTGAATACACACGGTGAGGGATGTCTACCGTGGTGGCCGTCAGCAGTCTGTCTGTCTGTCTGTCACGTGGCGAGTACACACGGTGAGGGATTACCGTGGTGGCCGTCAGCAGTCTGTCTGTCTGTCACGTGGCGAGTACACACGGTGAGGGATGTCTACCGTGGTGGCCGTCAGCAGTCTGTCTTCTGTCACGTGGCGAGTACACACGGTGAGGGATGTCTACCGTGGTGGCCGTCAGCAGTCTGTCTGTCTGACACGTGGCGAGTACACACGGTGAGGGATGTCTACCGTGGTGGCCGTCAGCAGTCTGTCTTCTGTCACGTGGCGAGTACACACGGTGAGGGATGTCTACCGTGGTGGCCGTCAGCAGTCTGTCTGTCTGACACGTGACGAGTACACACGGTGAGGGATGTCTACCGTGGTGGCCGTCAGCAGTCTGTCTGTCTGTCTGACACGTGGCGAGTACACACGGTGAGGGATGTCTACCGTGGTGGCCGTCAGCAGTCTGTCTGTCTGTCACGTGGCGAGTACACACGGTGAGGGATGTCTACCGTGGTGGCCGTCAGCAGTCAGTCTGTCTGTCACGTGGCGAGTACACACGGTGAGGGATGTCTACCGTGGTGGCCGTCAGCAGTCAGTCTGTCTGTCTGACACGTGGCGAGTACACACGGTGAGGGATGTCTACCGTGGTGGTCGTCAGCAGTCTGTCTGTCTGTTTGTCCGCAGAACTTGCTACAGCTGCACAGCCTGGCCTCGGGCGAGAAGCTCTCCACGTTCCCGCTCCAGGTCGGCACGGTGGTGGGCTACTCTGGCAAGAAGAAAGACACGGCCATCTTCTACAAGTTCACGTCGTTCCTGTCACCGGGCATCATCTACCACTGCGAGCTGAACCGGCCCACTATTACACCGGAGGTGAGCAGCGCGCGCCGGCCCGGGCACATCTGGTCCGGCCCGGCCCGGGTACATCTGGTCCGGCCCGGCCCGGGCACATCTGGTCCCGGCCCGGCCCGGGCACATCTGGTCCGGCCCGGCCCGGGCACATCTGGTCCGGCCCGGCCCGGGCACATCTGGTCCCGGCCGGCCCGGGCACATCTGGTCCGGCCCGGCCCGGGTACATCTGGTCCGGGCCGGCCCGGGCACATCTAGTCAGGGCCGGGCCGGTCACATCTAGTCCGGTCTGGTCTGGTCCTGGCGGTCCGGTCTGGTCTGGTCCTGGCGGTCCGGCCTGGTCTGGTCCCGGCGGTCCGGTCTGGTCTGGGTGGTCCGGTCTGGTCCGGTCCCGGCGGTCCGGTCCGGTCCAGTCTCCGATTCTGTCCGGTATGTCCGATATACAGTATAGGCGGCTAGCTGGTCCGGTCCGGTCCAGTCTCCGATTCTGTCCGGTATGTCCGATATACAGTATAGGCGGCTAGCTGGTCCGGTCCAGTCTCCGATTCTGTCCGGTATGTCCGATATACAGTATAGGCGGCTAGCTGGTCCGGTCCAGTCTCCGATTCTGTCCGGTATGTCCGATATGCAGTATAGGCGGCTAGCTGGTCCGGTCCGGTCCAGTCTCCGATTCTGTCCGGTATGTCCGATATACAGTATAGGCGGCTAGCTGGTCCGGTCCGGTCTGGTCCGATTCTGTCCGATATACAGTATAGGCGGCTAGCTGGTCCGGTCCGGTCCAGTCTCCGATTCTGTCCGGTATGTCCGATGTACAGTATAGGCGGCTAGCTGGTCCGGTCCGGTCCAGTCTCCGATTCTGTCGGTATGTCCGATATACAGTATAGGCGGCTAGCTGGTCCGGTCCGGTCCAGTCTCCGATTCTGTCCGGTATGTCCGATATACAGTATAGGCGGCTAGCTGGTCCGGTCCGGTCCAGTCTCCGATTCTGTCCGGTATGTCCGATATACAGTATAGGCGGCTAGCTGGTCCGGTCCGGTCCAGTCTCCGATTCTGTCCGGTATGTCCGATATACAGTATAGGCGGCTAGCTGGTCCGGTCCGGTCTGGTCCGATTCTGTCCGGTATGTCCGATATACAGTATAGGCGGCTAGCTGGTCCGGTCCGGTCTGGTCTCCGATTCTGTCCGGTATGTCCGATATACAGTATAGGCGGCTAGCTGGTCCGGTCCGGTCCAGTCTCCGATTCTGTCCGGTATGTCCGATATACAGTATAGGCTGCTAGCTGGTCCGGTCCGGTCCAGTCTCCGATTCTGTCCGGTATGTCCGATATACAGTATAGGCGGCTAGCTGGTCCGGTCCGGTCCAGTCTCCGATTCTGTCCGGTATGTCCGATATACAGTATATTCGGCTAGCTGGTCCGGTCCGGTCCAGTCTCCGATTCTGTCCGGTATGTCCGATATACAGTATAGGCGGCTAGCTGGTCCGGTCCGGTCCAGTCTCCGATTCTGTCCGGTATGTCCGATATACAGTATAGGCGGCTAGCTGGTCCGGTCCGGTCCAGTCTCCGATTCTGTCCGGTATGTCCGATATACAGTATAGGCGGCTAGCTGGTCCGGTCCGGTCCAGTCTCCGATTATGTCCGGTATGTCCGATATACAGTATAGGCGGCTAGCTGGTCCGGTCCGGTCCAGTCTCCGATTCTGTCCGGTATGTCCGATATACAGTATAGGCGGCTAGCTGGTCCGGTCCGGTGCAGTCTCCGATTCTGTCCGGTATGTCCGATATACAGTATAGGCGGCTAGCTGGTCCGGTCCGGTCCAGTCTCCGATTCTGTCCGGTATGTCCGATATACAGTATAGGCGGCTAGCTGGTCCGGTCCGGTCCAGTCTCCGATTCTGTCCGGTATGTCCGATATACAGTATAGGCGGCTAGCTGGTCCGGTCCGGTCCAGTCTCCGATTCTGTCCGGTATGTCCGATATACAGTATAGGCGGCTAGCTGGTCCGGTCCGGTCCAGTCTCCGATTCTGTCCGGTATGTCCGATATACAGTATAGGCGGCTAGCTGGTCCGGTCCAGTCTCCGATTCTGTCCGGTATGTCCGATATACAGTATAGGCGGCTAGCTGGTCCGGTCCGGTCCAGTCTCCGATTCTGTCCGGTATGTCCGATATACAGTATAGGCGGCTAGCTGGTCCGGTCCGGTCCAGTCTCCGATTCTGTCCGGTATGTCCGATATACAGTATAGGCGGCTAGCTGGTCCGGTCCAGTCTCCGATTCTGTCCGGTATGTCCGATATACAGTATAGGCGGCTAGCTGGTCCGGTCCAGTCTCCGATTCTGTCCGGTATGTCCGATATACAGTATAGGCGGCTAGCTGGTCCGGTCCGGTCCAGTCTCCG
>JAXIVJ010000453.1:0-132500 GCA_036785665.1 Chirona hameri | reverse complement strand
GACCAGCAGCTGACTCCAGCATAGCCCCCGGGCCTGAACCACCAGTCTGGACCCCGGACCTGAACCACTAGCCTGGACCCCGGACCTGAACCACCAGCCAGGACCCCGGACCTGAACCACCAGCCAGGACCCCGGACCTGAACCACTAGCCTGGACCCCGGACCTGAACCACCAGCCAGGACCCCGGACCTGAACCACCAGTCTGGACCCCGGACCTGAACCACTAGCCTGGACCCCGGACGTGAACCACTAGCCTGGACCCCGGACCTGAACCACCAGCCAGGACCCCGGACCTGAACCACCAGCCTGGACCCCGGACCTGAACCACCAGCCAGGACCCCGGACCTGAACCACCAGCCTGGACCCCGGACCTGAACCACCAGCCTGGACCCCGGACCTGAACCACCAGCCAGGACCCCGGACCTGAACCACCAGCCTGGACCCCGGACCTGAACCACCAGCAGCCAGTTCCGACATAGCCCCCGGACCTGAACCACTAGCAGCGGACTTGTTGTTGTTGTTGGTCCCTCCGGCCGTAGCCGTACGGCTCTGGTAGGACCGGTAGCCGGCAGCCAAGGCCGCCACCACGTCGTCCCGCTGCAGGTCCTCCGGTCGTCCATATATGTTTCCCAGCGATAGGAGGCGGGCCCCGCACAGGCAGGGACACTTCAGCAGGATATGCTGAGGCGTGTCCGGCTCCTCGTCGCAGACCCGACACCGGGCCGCTGGGCACCCGGCATCGTTGCATCCCGGGCACGAGTCGGTCGGGCGGCGTCCGATGCGATGAAGGTACTGTTCGGACCCGCTCCAGTGTCCGGCTCGGAGTTCGTGGATGTCCACGGCGGCCTCTCGGTTGACGCCGCGGACCGGGCCCGGGAGGCGGTCCTTGAAGATGCGCTGATACCAGCCGCCTGGCCACGATCGCTGCCACGATCGGCGGGCCGCTCTGGCGGCGGCGCGGGTGATGCTCTTGATGTCGATGAGCGACTCGGTTTGGTCCAGGGCTGAGGCCTCCTTCTTGGCGAGGGCGTCTGCCCGTTCTGAGGCCTCCTTCCGAGGGCTGAGGCCTCCTTCTAGGCGAGGGCGTCTGCCCGTTCTGAGGCCTCCTTCCGAGGGCTGAGGCCTCCTTCCGAGGGCTGAGGCCTCCTTCCGAGGGCTGAGGCCTCCTTCTTGGCGAGGGCGTCTGCCCGTTCTGAGGCCTCCTTCCGAGGGCTGAGGCCTCCTTCTTGGCGAGGGCGTCTGCCCGTTCTGAGGCCTCCTTCCGAGGGCTGAGGCCTCCTTCTTGGCGAGGGCGTCTGCCCGTTCTGAGGCCTCCTTCCGAGGGCTGAGGCCTCCTTCTTGGCGAGGGCGTCTGCCCGTTCTGAGGCCTCCTTCCGAGGGCTGAGGCCTCCTTCTTGGCGAGGGCGTCTGCCCGCTCTGAGGCCTCCTTCCGAGGGCTGAGGCCTCCTTCTTGGCGAGGGCGTCTGCCCGTTATGAGGCCTCCCTCCGAGGGCTGAGGCTTCCTTCTTGGCGAGGGCGTCTGCCCGCTCTGAGGCCTCCTTCCAAGGGCTGAGGCCTCCTTCTTGGCGAGGGCGTCTGCCCGCTCTGAGGCCTCCTTCCGAGGGCTGAGGCCTCCTTGGCGAGGGCGTCTGCCCGTTCTGAGGCCTCCTTCCGAGGGCTGAGGCCTCCTTCTTGGCGAGGGCGTCTGCTCGTTCTGAGGCCTCCTTCCGAGGGCTGAGGCCTCCTAGGCGAGGGCGTCTGCCCGTTCTGAGGCCTCCTTCCGAGGGCTGAGGCCTCCTTCCGAGGGCTGAGGCCTCCTTGGCGAGGGCGTCTGCCCGTTCTGAGGCCTCCTTCCGAGGGCTGAGGCCTCCTTCTTGGCGAGGGCGTCTGCCCGTTCTGAGGCCTCCTTCCGAGGGCTGAGGCCTCCTTCTTGGCGAGGGCGTCTGCCCGTTCTGAGGCCTCCTTCCGAGGGCTGAGGCCTCCTTCTTGGCGAGGGCGTCTGCCCGTTCTGAGGCCTCTTTCCGAGGGCTGAGGCCTCCTTCTTGGCGAGGGCGTCTGCCCGCTCTGAGGCCTCCTTCCGAGGGCTGAGGCCTCCTTGGCGAGGGCGTCTGCCCGTTATGAGGCCTCCCTCCGAGGGCTGAGGCTTCCTTCTTGGCGAGGGCGTCTGCCCGCTCTGAGGCCTCCTTCCGAGGGCTGAGGCCTCCTTCTTGGCGAGGGCGTCTGCCCGCTCTGAGGCCTCCTTCCGAGGGCTGAGGCCTCCTTGGCGAGGGCGTCTGCCCGTTCTGAGGCCTCCTTCCGAGGGCTGAGGCCTCCTTCTTGGCGAGGGCGTCTGCCCGTTCTGAGGCCTCCTTTCGAGGGCTGAGGCCTACTTCTTGGCGAGGGCGTCTGCCCGTTCTGAGGCCTCCTTCCGAGGGCTGAGGCCTCCTTCCGAGGGCTGAGGCCTCCTTCTTGGCGAGGGCGTCTGCCCGTTCTGAGGCCTCCTTCCGAGGGCTGAGGCCTCCTTCTTGGCGAGGGCGTCTGCCCGTTCTGAGGCCTCCTTCCGAGGGCTGAGGCCTCCTTCTTGGCGAGGGCGTCTGCCCGTTCGTTCCCCGCCAGCCCGCAGTGCGCCGGCTCCCACTGCAGGTGGATGCGATGCCCGCGGCGGGACAGCGAGTCGAGCAGCGCCCATATCTCCGCACCCAACTCCGCGGTCTGAGCCGCAGGGCCGCCCTCCGTGAACAGCGCCGCCTGTGAGTCCAGGCACGCGACCACGGGGGGCTCCGCTGCTGTGTCGTCGTCTAGCTCTTGAACCGCGGCCAGCGTGGCTCTAAGCGCGACGAGCTCCGCACGGGTGCTCGAGCACAAGCGGCCCGCTGGTACCCTAACCTCTATGCAGTCGTCAGGGAGGACGATGAGGGCGCCACCTCCGCCGTGGGTCACACCTCCGTCCGCAGATCCGTCCGACCATATCCAGATCGCCTCCCCCTCTGGCGGCAGGGTGCGCGGAATGAGCTCCGCGGCAGAACGGCGGACCTCCTCCGCGCGGCTCCTGCCGCAGTCCGGGACAATGGAGGCGGAGATTGTCACGTCGGAGGCCGGGGTCCACGGCGGCAGCGTGACCCTGAGACGGACCTCGATGGGGTGGTCCGGTACTCCAAGCTCGGCCAGTACCTGTCGGCCAAGCTCTCGACAGCCGGTGACGCTTGTGAGTCGGCGGCGGGGGGGGGGGGCACGCGCGGACTTCAGCGTGGCCGCCGGGCCTTGCACATCAGAGGCGAAATCTAGCGTGAGCTCAGGACCCGCAACGCTATAGGCCAGCGCCAGCGTTGGATCAGGGAGCGCGACGCTATAGGCCAGCGCCAGCGTTGGATCAGGGAGCGCGACGCCGCGACGCCCGATGACTCTGATTTCGCGGAATCGGTAGCAGCCGCCGCTCTGAACCGACTGGACTGACGGTTATTTAATTTTTAAAAGGATTAGTCGCCCCCCCCCCCCCCCTCCCCGGAATAATTTAGTTACATAGTAAACCGTACTTATAAAGGTGGTAGAACTCCCACGGTAGCCCATTTTTCTGGAAATTACCTCTTCTGCACGTAAGGACATTTAAAAGTACGAGTTGATGCCACCGCGTACTTTCTGCAGGACCGGCTGAGGCAGAGCCAGTCATCTATTTTATGCTAATAAAAACACTTCACTTATGGAATATTTCCGGTAAAATAAGCAATATTTTAGAGAAAAAAAACAGTTTTGTGTTCCAATGACAGCAGCATAGTTTTTCCAATAAAATTTTATATTTTCATGAATTTGCATGCCGATACGCCACCACCAAATTATCAACGCCGAAAGCCAGAGATAAGAAAACCACAAAACCCGAACGAACAGTGTGTAGTAATAAAGAGTCCCGTAAATTGTGAATTGCATAATCATTTTGTGATCCAGTGCAGATAATTAAAAACTATCAAATTGCATGATGCAGATTCTAAGATAAAAGTGGCGGACAGTAATGCCGATCAAGTACTCGTTATCTGATACAAGTCTCGAAAAACGCCAAAGTTTTAACGCTGATAATTGCTGAAATAATGGACTAAATGAGCATTGAGGTCCCTGTTATATATCTTAAACGTGGTTATAGCTCATACAACTGCAAAAAGTGCATTTCCTTTCAGGACGGAAACCCGTATAATCCCTTTAAATACCCGCGCACGCACGCGCATGTGGTACTGGCATTTAAATTGCATTAATTGACATGTAATTAAGTTGGTGCTTGATGTGAATGACACAATGATTAGCTTTGCAAAAATGGTTTGGTCTGGAGTCATTTGTAAACATGGTTTAATGCGATATTCACTGTAATGGTTAAGATTAATTCACCGGTCACTTACCGCCAACTTAAAAGCATTATAAATTGACAGCACAGCATGCATGTCTATTGTTATATAGATCCTCTGGATGTGAAGACCGTCCCAGGCGGAAAAAAACGCATGTGACACTCACTTACAGGGCTACAACGTAAGAAAGGCATTTGTGCAGACTTACGCTTTTCTCATATTGTACCCCGTGTTCGTTGATGACATCCGTCAAGACAGAAGAGCGCATGCGTCATTTGCTTTCAAGGCCACAATGTAAAAGAAGCGTATGTGCAGACAGACGCTTTTCTTGTGTTGCACCACCGTGAGTTTTGGTGACATGCGCTTATTTGATTTGGTCAGATGTCACTTACGCTTTTCATGCTTGGCTTTGTCGCCTGAAACCTGCACATGCACTTTTTCTATATTTTATCAATCAAAATTTTGAGAAAACTTTTTGGAATCTTCGCACAATACTCTAGAGGCAAATCAAGCTGAAAATTTCACATCGTTTGGTACCAAAATACAAAAACGATACAACTGTGACATATGCTTGTGTTGGTTTGGACAGCAGTGCCAGACAGACAGTTGTCCTCCCTCCTATGCCGTGTGTATGCTGTGTGTGACTGTGTGTGCCATTGGCTGACTTACGTCCGTGTGTTCGCCAGATTGACGAGTGTAGCGACATCTACTGCTTCATCATTCAGGCGCTCCGACTGAAGGTCCAGTAACTACCTCGCCCGCGTGCTCCGACCATGGTACAACAGCCTAGCCAGCCCAGACATACAGTGTATAGACAGTATGCCTGACGCGCAGTGTCTTGTGCGCGCCGCACACACACACACACACATACCCCCCCCCCCCCCCCCCCCCTCCCCCATATCCCGCCAGTTGCCGTGTTCGGCCTCTGCGCTCCCCGCGTGCAGCTGCTCGTGCCGTAGTTCATTTGGCCGTTCGGAGACACGGCGTCGCTCACCTCAGTCCCTGTCGGTCACCTCAGTCCTGCCCCGCTCCCCGGCGCGCGGCACCAGTTTTATTGTTTGCTATCACGTCTCCCCTGATTTGGTTTTTGTTGTTTGTTGTTTGTTATTTGTCCGACCCGGAGTCGTGGCTTCGGGCTGTGCTGCTCAATGTTCACTCTGCCTGACAGTCACGGCTCTCTGCTGATCGTTTCCGGTATACGAGCGCACGGCGGGGACAGAGACGGAACAAAGCGCCGTATTCATTGTTGCTTTTCGTAATACCTCGCCCCTCGGGTCCGATTTTGTACTGGCGTGGGCCACGCGGTACGGGCCAGCCAAGCAGCTGCATAGTGCTACCGATGACTCATGATCAATATACATATTACTCATGAGGACTGATGTGTTTGCGCGGCTGTCCGTAGCTGTCAGTGAGGGCGATTTTATGTTGATGTGCGCATACGTCGTATATGACGCAGACAACCTACGATCGCATATGACGCAGACTAACCTACGATCGCATATGACGCAGACTAACCTACGATCGCATATGACGCAGACAACCTACGATCGCATATGACGCAGACAACCTACGATCGCATATGACGCAGACAACCTACGATCGCATATGACGCAGACAACCTACGATCGCATATGACGCAGACAACCTACGATCGCATATGACGCAGACAACCTACGATCGCATATGACGCAGACAACCTACGATCGCATATGACGCAGACAACCTACGATCGCATATGACGCAGACAACCTACGATCGCATATGACGCAGACAACCTACGATCGCATATGACGCAGACAACCTACGATCGCATATGACGCAGACAACCTACGATCGCATATGACGCAGACTAACCTACGATCGTATATGACGCAGACTAACCTACGATCGCATATGACGCAGACTAACCTACGATCGCATATGACGCAGACTAACCTACGATCGTATATGACGCAGACTAACCTACGATCGCATATGACGCAGACTAACCTACGATCGCATATGACGCAGACTAACCTACGATCGCATATGACGCAGACAACCTACGATCGCATATGACGCAGACAACCTACGATCGCATATGACGCAGACTAACCTACGATCGTATATGACGCAGACTAACCTACGATCGCATATGACGCAGACTAACCTACGATCGCATATGACGCAGACAACCTACGATCGCATATGACGCAGACAACCTACGATCGCATATGACGCAGACAACCTACGATCGCATTTTCCAGACACCTCTTGACTCGCATACGGTTAACTCATTGCATGTACGGTTAACCCGCCATTGACTGTGAGGGGGGGGGGCGTTTAACGCCCCCCCCCCCCCTGATGAATTTTCACAATAGCTAAAACAAAACTAATAGCGCCATCAACCTGAAACTTCGGGTACCTTCTTATAGATCATTTTTACGTTTAAATCAGCTAAACTTTGCCAGGCCGTACAAATGCCACATTTGAAGCAAAATGCAATCGAAAAACGCCAAAAGATAGCAAAGTGCAACGGCTACTAACCTGCTATCTCGGATTTTTGACAATTTTAGTTGACCCAAAAAAAAATGGGGAAAAATTATCACACTATCATATTTCTTCTTCTTTTTAAACGGAAGATATGTCAGAGAACTATACATAGGCAACTACCATACCAAATTTCAAACTGATATCTCCATTTTTGACGGACTTATGACATCTAAAGTATGGGTAACTCATGACGTCATATTTTGAAATTGCGTGTTTTTGCTTTTATTGACTATATACAGACGAATAAATGTCACCACTGTATTTCTGAGACAAAACTGGTCTAGCAAAATGCCTTTTTTGTTTAGATTTAACAATTAAAATTGTTGACCTGAATTTGACCTAAAATTGACATTTACTTCACGTAAATGAAGTCAGGTGGTAAAATGACTCACTATCGAATTATACGTGGAAAATAACTCATTAAAACATGTGTTGCATGACTTTCGTAGATATTTTGAGCATAGTGACCTTTTGTGACCTGACCTTGACCTTGGCCAACAATCTCACTTTACCTCATGCGGGATATGTATCATACCTTTGGCAGCACTTTGGGTGAAACTGGTCGCAATCGAAGGCTTTAGATGGCAAGTATGGCCCATAAACTCAAATACGCCGATTGTGATATTTTACCTGACCGTGACCTGATATTTGACCTCACTTTGACATTTTTTAGCATGGTTTAGATTCGTCTCATTGAGAGCTTTCGAATGCCGTCTTGCGCGTCTCGCTGCGATCATTGGTTCGGAAGATAACCAGGGGGCGTTTAACGCCCCCCCCCCCCCCCCCCCCCTCCGTCAATGGCGTTCTGCTCAGACCCCAGTCAATGCCGGGTTAACTCATTGGAATGATTGTGTGAGAGAGCAATAATGCAAGGAGATGCGAATATGAACTCTTGTGTGTGCGTTTGCCATTGAGCCCCCCCCCCCCCCAAAAAAAAAAAACGGAGGGGGGCATCTCTAATTTGGCAATGCGCAGCTCTGATTGGATCTGTAAGATGAATGTGATCAGGGACATACACCTCAAATGTTCCTCTGAGCTAACGCAATTTGCAGTAAGAGATTGAGACGAGGCCCAGTGGCTGCTAAATAGAATATCGGGCCTCACAATAAACATACCTAACATCTCGCCTTCGAAAACTGGATCACTGTAGCATAACACGCACGTCCACACGCGCACGCTCAGAAGCACACCGCCGCCGCCGACAACACACAGACGTGCGGACGTGCGGACAGACGTGACGTGGCGACAGTCCGCCTGTCTGAGTGTCTGCGCGCACGTCTATCCGTGTGACTGTCCGCACGTCTATCCGTGTGTCTGTCCGCACGTCTGTCTGTCTGTCCGTGTATCTGTCCGCACGTCTATCCGTGTGTCTGTCCGCACGTCTATCGGTCTGTCTGTCCGTGTGTCCGTCCGTGTATCTGTCCGCACGTCTATCCGTGTCTGTCCGCACGTCTATCCGTCTGTCTGTCCGCACGTCTATCCGTGTGCCTGTCCGCACGTCTAGCCGTGTATGTCCGCACGTCTGTCCGTGTCTGACAGCATGTGTGTTGGCGTCTGTCTGTCGGCACGTCCGTCCGTGTGCATGTCCGCACGTCTGTCCGTGAGTCTGTCCGTGTCTGACCGCATATGTGTTGGCGTCTGTCTGTCGGCACGTCTGGGCGACACGGACAGGTGCCGCTGGTCTGTCTATACCACCAAAGCCTGCCTATACCACCAATGCCACACCGACAGTGACATTGGCGTTATACAAACCCTGCTAAAACAACATGCCACGCATCGGATACTACGATATGTGTCAACTAGCATACTTTTAAGAATGGTCTCTTCCTATCGGTTCTATTTCCAAAACACACACAGAGAGTTCACTGTATTTATTGACACACTCTGATTCCATTCTGACCATGCCGGCACTGAACGGCCGGCACTGAACGGCCGGCAACAGACGACTCTGGGGTAATACCGGCCTGCAGTGTTCCGCCGGGCTCATACAAATGCACTGGACTAGACTATCTACAGGGCAAGTCGGGGCAACGGGACCGCGCCGCGGCAGCACACACTGCACCGGTCGCCGGGGTCGAATACGAACACATGGACAATCCAAGAAATACCGCCTCGCTGAGCCGGCGCGGCGGCCGGCGTCAGCCTACCTAGTCTGTCCGTGCCCCAGCACATGGTCACGCCGCTGCGAAACACTGCGGCACGCTGGCCGGCCGCCCGCTGCGAAACACTGCGGCGCGCTGGCCGGCCGGCCGCTGCGAAACACTGCGGCACGCTGGCCGGCCGGCCGCTACCTACCACTGCCTACCGAGACACACGGCCTGATCTTGGGCTCAGCCGGCCGGCCGCCGAGGGCCCGAGCCGAGCCTGGCATCCAGTGAGACGGGCCAGTGAGCGGCGGCGGCAGAACAAAGCCCTCCCGAGTCACTCCGGCAGCGGCCCAGGAGACCGCACTTATATAAAGGCAGCCATAATGCCCGCTGAGTATTGCCATTACGGGGAGACACTGGCACCCAAACCCGCTAAACGCTGCCACAAACTAGGCGCTGATAACTGAGCTATTCCCCCCTGCAGCCGGTAGGAATCTGAGCTGGCGCTACGGGCGGCTCCGCTTCCTGATCAGAATGGAGCGACGCGCTCTTCCCTGCCGTGAAAACTGGCCGCGGCGTTATGTCACAGCGCGGCCGACAACAATCCAGGCTCGCGAAATTCTCGCACAGATATCGGACCGCCATCTGTTTTAAACTTCAAAAAATAAAACGTCCAAACCATTTTAAAGCTCGTTTCGTCATAAACTCATGATTACCGGAAAGATTGTTCAGCCTACTAGTCATGGGCAGTTTTTTCGCCGAACGACGACGAAGATGGATGTGCAAAAATAGACTGACGGCATTCGAAGAAGGGTGACCGCAGTCCGAAAAGGAAACTGCAACTCTCGCTAATCGTGTGTGAACTAGTCCAATGCAGTCTCTCGACTGATGAAAATGCACTCAGGCCAGGGTGCGGTACTGCCGAGTGGCACGGCCGCCCGGGTCCCGAACACACACGGAGAGAACTGCGCTGAGACGCGCCGGCCGTCACCGCTGACACACCGGCGGCGGGTCGCTCACACGCGCTCTACACACCACCGTTCCGCAGACGGGCGAGCGGCGCGGGTGGCGGCACCGGGTCCGCCCCGCTCTCGGACCGTCCCTGCAGCTCAGCTGGTGACCAGCACGGGCCCACCGCGCCGCAGGTCTGTCTTGGGAACGTTCTCGAACAGCATGGCGCGGTTCTGGCCCTCCGCCTTCTTCACCCAGTGGCCGTACACGCGGAACGCGCACGCGTCGATCACCTGAAGCACGAAGAGATCGTCAGTGGGGAGCGAAAATACAGCTGATCACTTTATGATGAAATAATCTGACGGTCATGTGAACATGCTGCTCTCTTGATTTTTTTATTCTCTTTTCAACCTGAAATTTCATCGAAAACCCGCGGTCAACGGTACACAAATGCCGAAAGCGGGTCAAAGTCCTCCTTCAGCAAATTACACCATCAAACCATTCAACTTTCGATAAACTCACCTACTGGCAACAATGTTCATGAACAACCATAGAGCACGGTTCCATTAAAATCAACACAGCGCAGTGCGCACACAGACACACCCCGTGCGCCATATCTACACCACATCCTTTGCTAAGTACATGACTATTGCGCCACAAAACAGTGGCGCCGTTACGTCGGCGCTGTCCGCTGCCTGCTGAGTTGCTGACCTTGCGCAGCGCCTTGAGCCGGTACGGGTCCATGATGACCACGGAGACGGAGAGCGCCTCGGGCGTGTACTTCAGTCGCTGGATACGCACCGCGGCGCGCACGCTGTTGATGGCCAACTTGAACAGGCGCCGGCCGGAGAAGGGCCGCTCGCGGGCCTGCCGGGCGGACGGCACACGGTGTCACAGTTACAGCCGGGACACTCACAGTCGGCCCTGGCCACGCCTCACACACACCTCCGGTCCCTGGCTGACATCAGACGGCCGGGTCCTCACCGACCCGTCCCGGTCCTCACCGTACCGTCCCGGTCCTCACCGTCCTGGTCCCGGTCCTCACCGTCCTGGTCCCGGTCCTCACCGTCCTGGTCCCGGTCCTCACCGACCCGGTCCCGGTCCTCACCGTCCTGGTCCCGGTCCTCACCGACCCGTCCCGGTCCTCACCACCCTGGTCCCGGTCCTCACCGTCCTGGTCTCGGTCCTCACCGTCCTGGTCCCGGTCCTCACCGTCCTGGTCCCGGTCCTCACCGACCCGTCCCGGTCCTCACCGCCCTGGTCCCGGTCCTCACCGCCCTTGTCCCGGTCCTCACTGCCCTGGTCTCGGTCCTCACCGACCCGTCCCGGTCCTCACCGACCCGTCCCGGTCCTCACCGTCCCGTCCCGGTCCTCACCGTCCCGTCCCGGTCCTCACCGACCCGTCCCGGTCCTCACCGTCCTGGTCCTGGTCCCGGTCCTCACCGACCCGTCCCGGTCCTCACCGTCCTGGTCCCGGTCCTCACCGCCCTTGTCTCGGTCCTCACCGTCCTGGTCTCGGACCCCACCGTCCTGGTCCCGGTCCTCACCGTCCCGTCCCGGTCCTCACCGACCCGTCCCGGTCCCCACCGTCCTGGTCCCGGTCCTCACCGCCCTTGTCCCGGTCCTCACCGCCCCGTCCTGGTCCTCACCGTCCTGGTCCCGGTCCTCACCGCCCTGGTCCTCACCGCCCTGGTCCCGGTCCTCACCGTCCTGGTCCCGGTCCTCACCGCCCTGGTCCCGGTCCTCACCGCCCTGGTCCCGGTCCTCACCGCCCTGGTCCCGGTCCTCACCGTCCTGGTCTCGGTCCTCACCGTCCTGGTCCTCACCGTCCTGGTCCCGGTCCTCACCGTCCCGGTCCTCACCGCCCCGGTCCCGGTCCTCACCGCCCTGGTCTCGGGCGGTCATCAGGCCGACAGCTGGCCACTCTTCAGGCGGGCTTACTAAGGCCTTTTTATCTCTTTCATAGACACCAGATACGTGCTTACCACGGCGAAACTCGAAATACAAGGCCGTTACAAAGAGATATCCGGCTATATATGTTACCATAAAATGTGAGATATTGATGCATGGTCTACCCAAAGCTCGCTCGCTTGGAACATGGCTGATATTTTTCAGACTTGCTAAAAACGATAACCACTTGGCGAAAACTGAGGCATAATGAATAGACTTAACTCGTGCACGACATAACTACTTAAAAACGCAAAGAAATCAACAGATAAAGAACAATAATGGTACATTCCGAAATTATGAAATAAACATTTACTATCGTAAGGAATCAAATATTAAAAACGACAATGGGAAGAAAAGCGGACCAGTCTACATTACCAAAGTACTCTAAATACGAGCGAGCATGCTAAGTGACCGTGTACCGTGCATCAAAACGAGAGAAGAAAAAAAACGAAATGCCCACACCAGTGATAGGTAGATACCCAGGCTAGACATGATTCCTCCACACAAAAAAAAATGGAGTTAGCACTTGAAATCGACAGAAGAGGCCGAAATATGATGCAAATTCATCGCATTTTGCATTAAAAAATCCCTTCCGAGAGATGTTTCAAGTTAATCTTGATAAGCGTTCCACACTTGTAACGACCGGTTCTTGCCAGGTACTGTTCGGTTTCCATCAAACTCCGGGCTTTTCCCGTATTGCTTTTTTACGCAATGGTGTGGAAAATATATTTTGCGTTCTGCTTGTGATTATATAACCGCCCATGCTTTACAATTAACAACCATTGAAAACAAAACTGGCAATTCAATCGGAAGCTCATCGATGCACGTCGACGGCGACCTATTTAGTGTCGGTGATTTGTTTCGAAGTGCCCATTCAACAACGTTGAACAGATTGGCACAAAAGCGCCAGATGTGTCGCTTTCGCCAGTGGAGGGAAAATACCGATCATTAATTTTCCCAAACTTCCAACTTTGAATTAGGGAATAATTTTATTTAATTCTTAAATTTAGATCACATCATTTGAATACCATAACGGTAGCCAAAGAAATTGTTGCTAAAAAAATAAAAAGGTCATTATTTCTCTTTAACCAGTTTTGCTGAACCAGACCACCAGACAACGCCAGAGACATGACAAATAACGCCACATGCACCATGCACATTTTAAGAAGAGAAAAAAAAGGATAATGACGCAAAATCCACATATAAAGGTTAAATGATCACATGGCGATTTGAGATGAGCAAAGCAAGTTACAGCACTTGTTTTTGGTGGGTTTCGATGGTGCATCAGAATAAGGTTGTATCACTTTCGGGTGAGGTCGGTCACAAGTGGTGACACAGGTAAGCTGGCGAATTAGGACACTTGACTGGAATACTGACTTAGGATTGCCGCTCCAGGTGCGACTCAAATACAGACATGTGGCTGACATCTGGGTGGAAAAAGAGGAAGTAGAATACAGTTCAGCCAGTGACAGATAGAGAGGACAAGAGCCTGATGTCACGCATGATCGGGCCGAGGACGAGAGGCTGGTGTGGTGCTTCTGACAATAGTGGAACCCAAAGGTATCTCGCAGTCTTGCTGGAAGTGCAAAGGACCTCTGCCTTAGCCGGACACAGGTACGCCAGGATGAGCTGGTATCGGCGCTCACCTCTGCGGTCGGCGCCTCCTCTATTTCCGGCGAGGCCACGGGGCAGGGGGGAAAGTCCTGTCATGCACAGGACATACGTATACGCGTCAACAGAGCGCCACCGCGACTGGCGGCAGATCGGACACAGTCGCCCGCCGCCAGCTGGCAGACAGAGCGAGAGAGCGAGAGAGCGAGAGAGCGAGAGAGCGAGAGAGCGAGAGAGCGGGGCAAAGAGACGGCACAGCACGACACTACACTGCGCGGCGCCGCCGCAGCGCAAACTGAGCGGCGACACCGCAGACACTGCCGCAGGGTGAGCTGGTGATGTCTGTTCCTCTCACTTCGGAGAGCCAGTTCACAATGAATGCTTAGAAGCGAGTTTCTTTTTTGAGTATTTTCATTGACTATTGTTGATTTTAATTGCACTGTACTTGCCGTAATCGTTGCCACAGAACATTGTAAGATCTCTACTCTTGGCACTCGGAAGAACTCCACAACAATGGTAACGAAGGGATATTCATTCAAAAAGTTTGATTCTGGTATGCTACACGAATATTTATATAACGACATAACTCACCACAATTGACACTACAACAGAACTGACACGTCTGTATAGTCGGCCGCTGTATTCGAGCATTCCGCACTAGCAAAATATTTGCGAACATTAAATTCCTACAAGCAAGTCGCAGGATGATCTGCATAACAGGTTTGTTTTCAAGGTCTTAAATTAGCAAAACTAGTGACACGATCCATGACAAATGAGCAAGGTCAGTGACACGCCAGTCGGCATGCAGCCGGCAAAATCAACTTGAAATAATGTTATCAAAATCCGCGGGAATAGAATCCTGAAATGACTGAAATGACGGCAGTCATCTTACAATAAGCTCGAATACAGCGGCCGACTATCCGTAATTGTCAGTTCTGCGTTGTGGTGAGTTATGTGTGGAGAGCCATCACCAATCCATCACCATCACCAATCCACCCTGCCGCAGCGCTGGCAATACAACACTGGCCAAATACACAGCACTAGGATACACAAAAGCTGCTGCTCAAAACACTATCTAATCGGGTTACGAACACTGAGATTGGAAACTGAGAACACTGAGATTGAATTTCAAGGAAACTGTTCACCTTTACAAAAAGCTAAAAAGCTCAGAAATGATTGAGAGAAGCTATAAATAAATTATCATGTTACTAATAAGCCACAACAATATATATGGACGCGGAAAAAGCCAATTATAATGTCAGTTATTTGGTGCCAATTCATATTTTCTTCTTCTGAATGGAGTGATTAATGCGAAATCAGATTGTTAAGAAGCACGCAATGTCATCGTGGCGACATCTGCACGTGTGTGACGTATAATTTCACTAAGAATATTGCTGAGAAAGGTGTTTACAGACGATTTTAGCAACAATCACGATATATCTCAAAATTAATTCGTGCAATGAAGGGAATAAGGTACTGAAGCATGTTCTTGTCCAGCGCTATATATTTCAATGTTTATTATACGTCATAATCACACGTCAAATCAGCCAATCAGTGATGGGAGACACGAAGGATACTCGTCCCGGCTTCTAAGACTCTGGTAAGCCAATTTTAATTAAGGGGTTTCTATGAAGATGTGAAAGCTTCTCAAGTCAATTTTAGAGCATGGAGAACAGCTAGGCTATCTAAACTAAAAACCCATTGCCAAGGTGAACTGTTCCCTTTAACAACTAGCTACAGAAGATGGTTACTAGCGAAGCGCTCTGCACGGCAAATCAGACCGACTAGTGGCGGCACCACCGAGACAGCCGTGGAGACTCCAACGGTAAGGTGTTAGGTTTTAGGGAGGGAGACCACACAACACTACTGATCCAGGTGGACCCAATACGGGGGTTCGTGGGCTGTGTGAAGCAGTTCGTTCCAGAACACCAGAAACGTGCAAAGCTATCACTTATATAACGTATAAGTTGCTTAAAGGGAATGTTTCACCATTGTATTGGTTTTTAACTGAGATAGCCATTATCTTTGGCCGTTATTGAAATGTCGAAAATACTAAGGTAATTTTCACCAAAACTTAGCCGTTTTTAAGCAATTCAATTTATAATTTGCAAGGCTAGTGCCGCCGCTGATTGGCTGGCAGCCACTTTATCAGCCAATCCCACTTTGCCAGCCAATCAGCGGCGGTCCATAGCTCAATAATGACGTCATCATCCCAAAGTTAAAACTTAATTTGTAAAAAGTTAAGAAACTTTTCAGAGAAAAAAATATAACAATCATTTTCAGCAGTGCTTACTTCATATTTTCGACTACAACCAGCGTATATTCGACAACTTTCAGAAAGGTGAAACATTCCCTTTAAGAAGAAAAAATGGATTGTAAGCTGCAGATGATTGATCAGATTCTATATTTTCAGCCTTAAAGAATTTTCCAATCATTTCTGGAACTCTGTATTCCAAAGCACAGTCCAACAGCGGGCTCCCCCTTAAAACTAATCTCTGAATAGGATGTGAATCGTCTGCCTGAGACTGTGTTGAGCAGACACCGTCCGTGCTTCATGCATTCCCTGTACGGTTTCACCGTGAGTGAAACCGTACAGGGAAGGCGTTCCCACCCATGAATAGACCTTGCCCTTGACCCATCACCGGTGTAACATGCAGTTCCCCATCCTGTGGCCAGCGGCGGCAGCAGCGGATCAGCAGCCGATCAGCAGCGGATCAGCAGCCGATCAGCAGCCGATCAGCAGCCGATCAGCAGCAAGTGACCGGCTGCGGTGGCGGCCTGCAGAGCGGCCGTGTACGCACCGCCACACGGTGGAAGAAGGGGTGCTGCAGCGCGTCCCGCACGGTGATCCTCCGGCCGGGGTCCACGGTCAGCAGCCGGTTGATCAGGTCCTTCGGCGCGTCTGACCGCACACATACACACATACAGTATAGGTTACAGACAGGCGCCACAGCCGGGTGGACAGCACTCATCACAGACACACATACAGTATAGGTTACAGACAGGCGCCACAGCCGGGTGGACAGCACTCATCACAGACACACATACAGTATAGGTTACAGACAGGCGCCACAGCCGGGTGGACAGCACATATCACAGACACACATACAGTATAGGTTACAGACAGGCGCCACAGCCGGGTGGACAGCACCCATCACAGACACACATACAGTATAGGTTACAGACAGGCGCCACAGCCGGGTGGACAGCACTCATCACACACACAGTATAGGTTACAGACAGGCGCCACAGCTGGGTGGACAGCACTCATCACAGACACACATACAGTATAGGTTACAGACAGGCGCCACATCCGGGTGGACAGCACTCATCACAGACACACATACAGTATAGGTTACAGACAGGCGCCACAGCCGGGTGGACAGCACTCATCACAGATATACACAGTATGGGTTACAGACAGGCGCCACAGCTGGGTGGACAGCACTCATCACACACATACAGTATAGGTTACAGACAGGCGCCACAGCCGGGTGGACAGCACTCATCACACACATACAGTATAGGTTACAGACAGGCGCCACAGCCGGGTGGACAGCACTCGTCACACACATACAGTATAGGTTACAGACAGGCGCCACAGCCGGGTGGACAACACACATCACAGACACACATACAGTATAGGTTACAGACAGGCGCCACAGCCGGGTGGACAGCACCCATCACAGACACACATACAGTATAGGTTACAGACAGGCGCCACAGCCGGGTATACAGCACTCATCACACACATACAGTATAGGTTACAGACAGGCGCCACAGCCGGGTGGACAGCACTCATCACAGATATACACAGTATGGGTTACAGACAGGCGCCACAGCCGGGTATACAGCACTCATCACACACATACAGTATAGGTTACAGACAGGCGCCACAGCCGGGTATACAGCACCCATCACACACATACAGTATAGGTTACAGACAGGCGCCACAGCCGGGTGGACAGCACTCATCACACACATACAGTATAGGTTACAGACAGGCGCCACAGCCGGGTGGACAGCACTCATCACAGACACACATACAGTATAGGTTACAGACAGGCGCCACAGCCGGGTGGACAGCACTCATCACAGACATACAGTATAGGTTACAGACAGGCGCCACAGCCGGGTATACAGCACCCATCACACACATACAGTATAGGTTACAGACAGGCGCCACAGCCGGGTGGACAGCACCCATCACACACATACAGTATAGGTTACAGACAGGCGCCACAGCCGGGTGGACAGCACTCATCACAGACACACATACAGTATAGGTTACAGACAGGCGCCACAGCCGGGTGGACAGCACTCATCACAGACATACAGTATAGGTTACAGACAGGCGCCACAGCCGGGTGGACAGCACTCATCACAGACACACATACAGTATAGGTTACAGACAGGCGCCACAGCCGGGTGGACAGCACTCATCACAGACATACAGTATAGGTTACAGACAGGCGCCACAGCCGGGTGGACAGCACTCATCACAGACACACATACAGTATAGGTTACAGACAGGCGCCACAGCCGGGTGGACAGCACCCATCACAGACACACATACAGTATAGGTTACAGACAGGCGCCACAGCCGGGTATACAGCACCCATCACACACATACAGTATAGGTTACAGACAGGCGCCACAGCCGGGTGGACAGCACTCATCACAGACATACAGTATAGGTTACAGACAGGCGCCACAGCCGGGTATACAGCACCCATCACACACATACAGTATAGGTTACAGACAGGCGCCACAGCCGGGTGGACAGCACCCATCACACACATACAGTATAGGTTACAGACAGGCGCCACAGCCGGGTGGACAGCACTCATCACAGACACACATACAGTATAGGTTACAGACAGGCGCCACAGCCGGGTGGACAGCACCCATCACACACATACAGTATAGGTTACAGACAGGCGCCACGGCCGGGTGGACAGCACTCATCACAGACATACAGTATAGGTTACAGACAGGCGCCACAGCCGGGTATACAGCACCCATCACACACATACAGTATAGGTTACAGACAGGCGCCACAGCCGGGTGGACAGCACCCATCACACACATACAGTATAGGTTACAGACAGGCGCCACAGCCGGGTGGACAGCACCCATCACACACATACAGTATAGGTTACAGACAGGCGCCACAGCCGGGTGGACAGCACACATCACAGACACACAGTATAGGTTACAGACAGGCGCCACAGCCGGGTGGACAGCACTCATCACAGACACACATACAGTATAGGTTACAGACAGGCGCCACAGCCGGGTGGACAGCACTCATCACAGACATACAGTATAGGTTACAGACAGGCGCCACAGCCGGGTATACAGCACCCATCACACACATACAGTATAGGTTACAGACAGGCGCCACAGCCGGGTGGACAGCACCCATCACACACATACAGTATAGGTTACAGACAGGCGCCACAGCTGGGTGGACAGCACCCATCACAGACACACATACAGTATAGGTTACAGACAGGCGCCACAGCCGGGTGGACAGCACATATCACAGACACACATACAGTATAGGTTACAGACAGGCGCCACAGCCGGGTGGACAGCACCCATCACACACATACAGTATAGGTTACAGACAGGCGCCACAGCCGGGTGGACAGCACCCATCACAGACACACATACAGTATAGGTTACAGACAGGCGCCACAGCCGGGTGGACAGCACATATCACAGACACACATACAGTATAGGTTACAGACAGGCGCCACAGCCGGGTGGACAGCACCCATCACAGACACACATACAGTATAGGTTACAGACAGGCGCCACAGCCGGGTGGACAGCACCCATCACACACATACAGTATAGGTTACAGACAGGCGCCACAGCCGGGTGGACAGCACCCATCACATACATACAGTATAGGTTACAGACAGGCGCCACAACCGGGTGGACAGCACCCATCACAGACACACATACAGTATAGGTTACAGACAGGCGTCACAGCCGGGTGGACAGCACATATCACAGACACACATACAGTATAGGTTACAGACAGGCGCCACAGCCGGGTGGACAGCACCCATCACAAACACACATACAGTATAGGTTACAGACAGGCGCCACAGCCGGGTGGACAGCACCCATCACAAACACACAGTGAAGTGAGTGATTTTGCGTGTAAACTCGAATGAGAGGACCCGACTGTCTGTGAACGTTCGGATGCTGCCGAGTGACGGTGAAAATCGCTGAGATGACTACCAATTTACCAGTACCAGCGACAATGCTCATCAGGGCGTTAATGATGCTCCATGCTTTGCACGTCATCCTGCATACTGCCCTGCCTGCCGAGCGGCCGTGGCCCCGTCAACCAGGCCGGCCTGCCGCCGCCACCACCCCTGCCGTTGAGCCGCACCAGCCGGCCGGCCACCCCCGCCCACAGCGTCCATCTGTCAACGAGCCAGTTAACCCGGCACCGGCTACGGCCGGCGGAACACGCCGAAGCGGCAGGGGCGCGTCCAGGCGGCGGGGCAGCAGGGGCGGTGTGAACTGGCGTCGCCACGGAGACATCGAGGCGGATCAACTTATCATCGGACACCTCAACATCCAGTCTTACAAGCCCAAAATTCATGACCTCCGTAATAACATTCACGGTGTCTACGGCTATGATATTTTGGCATTGTGTGAAACATGGTTGACCCCGTCCGTGCCTGACCGAATGATGAGGGTGAGTGGCTACAAACTCTACCGACGTGACCGGCCGGCCGACCTTGTCCTACCTAAAGGCAAGGGTGGTGTGGCTGTACTGGTGCGTGACAGCCTAACCAGTGAGTTACTGCCGACACCTGTTACTGGAATAGCGAACTCTAACCTGGAGATCGTTTGGGTGTTAGTTCGTACCAGTAAGCACCAGTCAGTGCTGGTCGCGTCCGCATACCGTGTGCCGCACAACACATCGCGTCAGCTTGCCACCGATCTGGACGATTTAGAGTGTCAGCTGCAACATATGCTTGCTAACTTTCCACGTGTAACTTTAATCCTCGGAGGCGATCTGAACTGCTGTCTACTGAAAGCAAGAAACAGCGACACACCCAACCCACT
The DNA here is from genome assembly GCA_036785665.1 of Chirona hameri. Lineage (NCBI taxonomy): Eukaryota > Metazoa > Arthropoda > Thecostraca > Balanomorpha > Balanidae > Chirona > Chirona hameri. The sequence continues at coordinate 111,985 of JAXIVJ010000453.1, read as the reverse complement.
ACTGCGATTATGTACCACGTATGGACTCCATGTTACCAACAAGAGCCGCGCCACGTACCGTCCCGCCAGTTCATTGTTGGATGTCATCATTACCAACCGTCCTGAACTGATTCGACGTGTCGGTGTTACGAGGTGTCATTATGGCGGTCCGCATGACTTCACCCGTGTGTTGCTGGCCCGTGAGGGTCGAGTATTACCCGCTAGCCAGTCTAATGTGTACCGGCGAGCCATTAGCAGGATAGACCACGATTCTTTTAACCAGCAGCTTGCTGAGATAGACTGGGCCCCAGTCTTTGATTGTGAAACCACGGAACGTAAATGGACTGTTTTCCATCAGACCTTCATTGATCGACTGAATACTGTCGCGCCGCTAAAACGTGTGCGTGAGAGGCAGGTGACTGCGCCGCCTGTAACCGCCCAAACGCAGCAACTACTGCAGCGCCGCCGCGCGGCCCTCGCTGGAAACGACCGCGCCGAGTACAAACGAGTGAACCGACTGTGCCGCGCCGCCGTGCGGAACGAGAGCCGTGAGAAATACGCGGGTGCGATCAGTCGCGGTGACCGAGGGGGCCTGTGGCGTGTGCTGCGGCCAGTGATAGGTCGGAAACAGCAGACTTGTGAAATACCGAGGATCACACCGAATGCCTTGAATGACTATTACGTTATGATCGGCCCGACCACGGCTGCTAGTGTCCCGGCTGCTACTATTCATGTGCCTACGAGACTCCCAAGAGTGTCGACATGTGCATTTAAGGTGCAGGCAATTAACTTAGACACACTGTATGCCACCCTCATGTCAATGAAACCATCGAACTCAACCGGGAAGGACGGTGTAAGTGTACGCATCTTGCAGTCATTCTTCCCGGGGGTAGGCCATGCGCTATTAGATGTTGTTAATGCTAGCCTAGCCACCGGCGTGGTACCGCGTGATTGGAAGCACGCGTTGGTGACCCCTATACCAAAAGGGAAGGTGTCCGCCGAGCCATCCGACACACGACCATCTCGATATTGCCCGCGATCATGAAATTAGTTGAACGTGTAGTGCAGAAACAACTATCAGGCTACCTCGAGGACAATTATTTGCTTTCGGACGCACAACACGGATATCGAAAACAACGTTCTACTGAAACGGCCCTTCACGTCATAACAGATCAGGCTCTTCAAGCCATGGATAGTGGTAACATCTGCATTTTGGTATTATTGGATCTCTCAAAATGTTTTGATGTTGTTCCTCATGACAGACTTTTGGAAAAACTTTCTTTGTACGGCGTAGATGCTTCTTGGTTCCGCGACTATCTGACACACCACTCACAGCAGGTCCAGGTGAGGTGCGCGGACGGAACGGCTCTTCTTTCAGACTCCAAGGAAAATGTGATCGGTGTGTACCAGGGCGGAGCGTTGAGCTGTGTGTTGTACATGCTGTTCGCGAATGACCTTAGTCTGTGTGTGCCAGACGGTGTCAGTGTAGTCCAGTTCGCTGACGACACGCAACTAATGGTTACAGGTAGGAAGGGTGACGTGCAACAGCTGATCATTCGCATGGAGGACGTGCTTGACCGAGTGTACCAGTGGTTTTGTCATAACGGCATGAAACTAAACGCCACAAAAACTCAGATGGTTGTATTGGGAACGCCAGCGATGTTTCGCGACTTAGCGCCAGTCACGCTTAGCTTCTGTGCGACCACCATTGCTGAGTCAAAGGAGGTGAAGAATCTCGGCGTGTCAATGGACCGACATCTGAACTTCGCATCACACGTAGACAGCGTGTCTCGCAAGTGCACAGGTATACTTATAGCGTTGGTGCACGCACGCCATGTTATACCGAGATCGGCGCTGAAGTGTATCGTTGAAGCGCTTGTCGTGTCTATGATGCGATACTGCCTGTCGGTATTCGGTTCATGCGGTGAGACGCAGCTACACCGTGTTCAAAAAGTGATAAACTTTTGTGCACGAGTCGTGACTGGCAAGAGACGTAGCGATAGCGTGTCTGAGACCATCAAACAGCTTAAGTGGTTGACTGCAAGACAGCTGGTGACATACCACACGGTATGTGCTGTAGAGCGCACCATCGTGACAGGTCAGCCTGAGTACCTCAGAAGCACGATAGGATACCGGTCTTGCCAACGTCACCACCACGACACAAGACGAGCTGGCCTCCTTACGCTCCCCTCTATTCGCACGGAGGCAGGTAGAAGGAGATTATGCTACCGCGGCGTGACTCGTCTAAACGAGCTAAATGTAGAGCCAGGAACGCTATCCTACCGGGCGAAAGTTAGACAAATACTGTTGTCAAGCTAGGGGAGGTGAATGGGCAGGTGTGTATCAACAGTCATCTTTTGCATGTATGTACGTGTATCTTTGTTCGTGAAGTATGTTTCTGTGTAGGTATGCAAGTTCACCATGGCTGCGTTTTATATGCGTCAATGTTCTGTCGTGAACTTGTAAAAAGCCACTCCAAAGAGTGGATCTTGTTCAAATACATCTACAAATACATCTACATCTACAGTATAGGTTACAGACAGGAGCCACAGCCGGGTGGACAGCACCCATCACAGACACACATACAGTATAGGTTACAGACAGGCGCCACAGCCGGGTGGACAGCACCCATCACAGACACACATACAGTATAGGTTACAGACAGGCGCCACAGCCGGGTGGACAGCACTCATCACACACATACAGTATAGGTTACAGACAGGCGCCACAGCCGGGTGGACAGCACTCATCACACACATACAGTATAGGTTACAGACAGGCGCCACAGCCGGGTGGACAGCACTCATCACACACATACAGTATAGGTTACAGACAGGCGCCACAGCCGGGTGGACAGCACTCATCACAGACACACATACAGTATAGGTTACAGACAGGCGCCACAGCCGGGTGGACAGCACCCATCACAGACACACATACAGTATAGGTTACAGACAGGCGCCACAGCCGGGTGGACAGCACCCATCACAGACACACATACAGTATAGGTTACAGACAGGCGCCACAGCCGGGTGGACAGCACCCATCACACACATACAGTATAGGTTACAGACAGGCGCCACAGCCGGGTGGACAGCACTCATCACACACATACAGTATAGGTTACAGACAGGCGCCACAGCCGGGTGGACAGCACTCATCACAGACACACATACAGTATAGGTTACAGACAGGCGCCACAGCCGGGTGGACAGCACCCATCACAGACACACATACAGTATAGGTTACAGACAGGCGCCACAGCCGGGTGGACAGCACCCATCACAGACACACATACAGTATAGGTTACAGACAGGCACCACAGCCGGGTGGACAGCACACATCACAGACACACATACAGTATAGGTTACAGACAGGCGCCACAGCCGGGTGGACAGCACCCATCACAGACACACATACAGTATAAGTTACAGACAGGCGCCACAGCCGGGTGGACAGCACTCATCACAGGCACACATACCATTATAGGTTACAGACAGGCGCCACAGCCGGGTGGACAGCACACATCACAGACATACACAGTATAGGTTACAGACAGGCGCCACAGCCGCGTGGACAGCACACATCACAGACATACAGTATAGGTTACAGACAGGCGCCACAGCCAGGTGGACAGCACTCATCACAGGCACACATACCATTATAGGTTACAGACAGGCGCCACAGCCGGGTGGACAGCACCCATCACACACATACAGTATAGGTTACAGACAGGCGCCACAGCCGGGTGGACAGCACTCATCACAGACACACATACAGTATAGGTTACAGACAGGCGCCACAGCCGGGTGGACAGCACCCATCACAGACACACATACACAGTATAGGTTACAGACAGGCGCCACAGCCGGGTGGACAGCACCCATCACAGACATACAGTATAGGTTACAGACAGGCGCCACAGCCGGGTGGACAGCACTCATCACACACACATACAGTATAGGTTACAGACAGGCGCCACAGCCGGGTGGACAGCACTCATCACAGACATACAGTATAGGTTACAGACAGGCGCCACAGCCGGGTTGACAGCACCCATCACATACATACAGTATAGGTTACAGACAGGCGCCACAGCCGGGTGGACAGCACTCATCACAGACACACATACAGTATAGGTTACAGACAGGCGCCACAGCCGGGTGGACAGCACCCATCACAGACACACATACAGTATAGGTTACAGACAGGCGCCACAGCCGGGTGGACAGCACCCATCACAGACACACAGTATAGGTTACAGACAGGCGCCACAGCCGGGTGGACAGCACCCATCACAGACACACATACAGTATAGGTTACAGACAGGCGCCACAGCCGGGTGGACAGCACTCATCACACACATACAGTATAGGTTACAGACAGGCGCCACAGCCGGGTGGACAGCACTCATCACAGACATACAGTATAGGTTACAGACAGGCGCCACAGCCGGGTGGACAGCACCCATCACAGACACACATACACAGTATAGGTTACAGACAGGCGCCACAGCCGGGTGGACAGCACCCATCACAGACACACATACAGTATAGGTTACAGACAGGCGCCACAGCCGGGTGGACAGCACCCATCACAGACACACAGTATAGGTTACAGACAGGCGCCACAGCCGGGTGGACAGCACCCATCACAGACACACATACAGTATAGGTTACAGACAGGCGCCACAGCCGGGTGGACAGCACCCATCACACACATACAGTATAGGTTACAGACAGGCGCCACAGCCGGGTGGACAGCACTCATCACAGACACACATACAGTATAGGTTACAGACAGGCGCCACAGCCGGGTGGACAGCACCCATCACAGACACACATACAGTATAGGTTACAGACAGGCGCCACAGCCGGGTGGACAGCACCCATCACAGACACACAGTATAGGTTACAGACAGGCGCCACAGCCGGGTGGACAGCACCCATCACAGACACACATACAGTATAGGTTACAGACAGGCGCCACAGCCGGGTGGACAGCACCCATCACACACATACAGTATAGGTTACAGACAGGCGCCACAGCCGGGTGGACAGCACTAATCACAGACACACATACAGTATAGGTTACAGACAGGCGCCACTGCCGGGTGGACAGCACTCATCACAGACACACATACAGTATAGGTTACAGACAGGCGCCACAGCCGGGTGGACAGCACCCATCACAGACACACATACACAGTATAGGTTACAGACAGGCGCCACAGCCGGGTGGACAGCACCCATCACAGACACACATACAGTATAGGTTACAGACAGGCGCCACAGCCGGGTGGACAGCACCCATCACAGACACACAGTATAGGTTACAGACAGGCGCCACAGCCGGGTGGACAGCACCCATCACAGACACACATACAGTATAGGTTACAGACAGGCGCCACAGCCGGGTGGACAGCACCCATCACACACATACAGTATAGGTTACAGACAGGCGCCACAGCCGGGTGGACAGCACTCATCACAGACACACATACAGTATAGGTTACAGACAGGCGCCACAGCCGGGTGGACAGCACCCATCACAGACACACATACAGTATAGGTTACAGACAGGCGCCACAGCCGGGTGGACAGCACCCATCACAGACACACAGTATAGGTTACAGACAGGCGCCACAGCCGGGTGGACAGCACCCATCACAGACACACATACAGTATAGGTTACAGACAGGCGCCACAGCCGGGTGGACAGCACCCATCACACACATACAGTATAGGTTACAGACAGGCGCCACAGCCGGGTGGACAGCACTAATCACAGACACACATACAGTATAGGTTACAGACAGGCGCCACTGCCGGGTGGACAGCACTCATCACAGACACACATACAGTATAGGTTACAGACAGGCGCCACAGCCGGGTGGACAGCACTAATCACAGACACACATACAGTATAGGTTACAGACAGGCGCCACAGCCGGGTGGACAGCACCCATCACATACATACAGTATAGGTTACAGACAGGCGCCACAGCCGGGTGGACAGCACCCATCACAGACACACATACAGTATAGGTTACAGACAGGCGCCACAGCCGGGTGGACAGCACCCATCACAGACACACATACAGTATAGGTTACAGACAGGCGCCACAGCCGGGTGGACAGCACCCATCACAGACACACAGTATAGGTTACAGACAGGCGCCACAGCCGGGTGGACAGCACCCATCACAGACACACATACAGTATAGGTTACAGACAGGCGCCACAGCCGGGTGGACAGCACTCATCACAGATATACACAGTATGGGTTACAGACAGGCGCCACAGCCGGGTGGACAGCACTCATCACACACATACAGTATAGGTTACAGACAGGCGCCACAGCCGGGCGGACAGCACACATCACAGATATACACAGTATGGGTTACAGACAGGCGCCACAGCCGGGTGGACAGCACTCATCACACACATACAGTATAGGTTACAGACAGGCGCCACAGCCGGGTGGACAGCACACATCACAGACACATACACAGTATAGGTTAGACAGGCGTCACAGCCGGGTGGACAGCACTCATCACACACATACAGTATAGGTTACAGACAGGCGCCACAGCCGGGTGGACAGCACTCATCACACACATACAGTATAGGTTAAAGACAGGCGCCACAGCCGGGTGGACAGCACTCATCACAGATATACACAGTATAGGTTACAGACAGGCGTCACAGCCGGGTGGACAGCACTCATCACACACATACAGTATAGGTTACAGACAGGCGCCACAGCCGGGTGGACAGCACTCATCACACACATACAGTATAGGTTACAGACAGGCGCCACAGCCGGGTGGACAGCACTCATCACAGACACACATACAGTATAGGTTACAGACAGTCGCCACAGCCGGGTGGACAGCACTCATCACAGATATACACATACAGTATAGGTTACAGACAGGCGCCACAGCCGGGTGGACAGCACTCATCACACACATACAGTATAGGTTACAGACAGGCGCCACAGCCGGGTAGACAGCACTCATCACACACATACAGTATAGGTTACAGACAGGCGCCACAGCCGGGTGGACAGCACTCATCACAGACACACATACAGTATAGGTTACAGACAGGCGCCACAGCCGGGTGGACAGCACTCATCACAGACACACATACAGTATAGGTTACAGACAGGCGCCACAGCCGGGGACAGCACTCATCACACACATACAGTATAGGTTACAGACAGGCGCCACAGCCGGGTGGACAGCACTCATCACACACATACAGTATAGGTTACAGACAGGCGCCACAGCCGGGTGGACAGCACTCATCACAGACACACATACAGTATAGGTTACAGACAGGCGCCACAGCCGGGTGGACAGCACTCATCACACACATACAGTATAGGTTACAGACAGGCGCCACAGCCGGGTGGACAGCACTCATCACACACATACAGTATAGGTTACAGACAGGCGTCACAGCCGGGTGGACAGCACACATCACAGACACACATACAGTATAGGTTACAGACAGGCGCCACAGCCGGGTGGACAGCACCCATCACAGACACACATACACAGTATAGGTTACAGACAGGCGCCACAGCCGGGTGGACAGCACTCATCACACACATACAGTATAGGTTACAGACAGGCGCCACAGCCGGGTGGACAGCACATATCACACACATACAGTATAGGTTACAGACAGGCGCCACAGCCGGGTGGACAGCACCCATCACAGACACACATACAGTATAGGTTACAGACAGGCGCCACAGCCGGGTGGACAGCACACATCACAGACACACATACAGTATAGGTTACAGACAGGCGCCACAGCCGGGTGGACAGCACCCATCACAGACACACATACAGTATAGGTTACAGACAGGCGCCACAGCCGGGTGGACAGCACATATCACACACATACAGTATAGGTTACAGACAGGCGCCACAGCCGGGTGGACAGCACACATCACAGACACACAGTATAGGTTACAGACAGGCGCCACAGCCGCGTGGACAGCACCCATCACAGACACACATACAGTATAGGTTACAGACAGGCGCCACAGCCGGGTGGACAGCACCCATCACAGACATACAGTATAGGTTACAGACAGGCGCCACAGCCGGGTGGACAGCACTCATCACAGATATACACATTATGGGTTACAGACAGGCGCCACAGTCGGGTGGACAGCACTCATCACACACATACAGTATAGGTTACAGACAGGCGCCACAGCCGGGTGGACAGCACTCATCACACACATACAGTATAGGTTACAGACAGGCGCCACAGCCGGGTGGACAGCACCCATCACATACATACAGTATAGGTTACAGACAGGCGCCACAGCCGGGTGGACAGCACCCATCACAGACATACAGTATAGGTTACAGACAGGCGCCACAGCCGGGTGGACAGCACCCATCACAGAAATACAGTATAGGTTACAGACAGGCGCCACAGCCGGGTGGACAGCACCCATCACAGACATACACAGTATAGGTTACAGACAGGCGCCACAGCCGGGTGGACAGCACCCATCACAGACACACATACAGTATAGGTTACAGACAGGCGCCACAGCAGCGTGGACAGCACCCATCACACACATACAGTATAGGTTACAGACAGGCGCCACAGCCGGGTGGACAGCACCCATCAGACACACATACAGTATAGGTTACAGACAGGCGCCACAGCCGGGTGGACAGCACCCATCACACACATACAGTATGGGTTACAGATAGGCGCCACAGCCGGGTGGACAGCACTCATCACAGACACACATACAGTATAGGTTACAGACAGGCGCCACAGCCGCGTGGACAGCACCCATCACAGACACACATACAGTATAGGTTACAGACAGGCGCCACAGCCGGGTGGACAGCACCCATCACAGACACACATACAGTATAGGTTACAGGCAGGCGCCACAGCCGGGTGGACAGCACACATCACAGACACACATACAGTATAGGTTACAGACAGGCGCCACAGCCGGGTGGACAGCACCCATCACAGACACACATACAGTATAGGTTACAGACAGGCGCCACAGCCGGGTGGACAGCACCCATCACAGACACACATACAGTATAGGTTACAGACAGGAGCCACAGCCGGGTGGACAGCACCCATCACAGACACACATACAGTATAGGTTACAGACAGGCGCCACAGCTGCGTGGACAGCACCCATCACAGACACACATACAGTATAGGTTACAGACAGGCGCCACAGCCGCGTGGACAGCACTCATCACAGACACACACACACACAGTATAGGTTACAGACAGGCGCCACAGCCGGGTGGACAGCACTCATCACACACATACAGTATAGGTTACAGACAGGCGCCACAGCCGGGTTGACAGCACCCATCACACACATACAGTATAGGTTACAGACAGGCGCCACAGCCGGGTGGACAGCACTCATCACACACATACAGTATAGGTTACAGACAGGCGCCACAGCCGGGTTGACAGCACCCATCACATACATACAGTATAGGTTACAGACAGGCGCCACAGCCGGGTTGACAGCACCCATCACATACATACAGTATAGGTTACAGACAGGCGCCACAGCCGGGTGGACAGCACTCATCACAGACACACACACAGTATAGGTTACAGACAGGCGCCACAGCCGGGTGGACAGCACACATCACAGACACACATACAGTATAGGTTACAGACAGGCGCCACAGCCGGGTGGACAGCACTCATCACACACATACAGTATAGGTTACAGACAGGCGCCACAGCCGGGTGGACAGCACTCATCACAGACACACATACAGTATAGGTTACAGACAGGCGCCACAGCTGGGTGGACAGCACTCATCACACACATACAGTATAGGTTACAGACAGGCGTCACAGCCGGGTGGACAGCACCCATCACAGACATACAGTATAGGTTACAGACAGGCGCCACAGCCGGGTGGACAGCACTCATCACAGATATACACATACAGTATAGGTTACAGACAGGCGCCACAGCCGGGTGGACAGCACTCATCACACACATACAGTATAGGTTACAGACAGGCGCCACAGCCGGGTGGACAGCACTCATCACACACATACAGTATAGGTTACAGACAGGTGCCACAGCCGGGTGGACAGCACCCATCACAGACACACATACAGTATAGGTTACAGACAGGCGCCACAGCCGGGTGGACAGCACTCATCACACACATACAGTATAGGTTACAGACAGGCGCCACAGCCGGGTGGACAGCACCCATCACAGACACACATACAGTATAGGTTACAGACAGGCGCCACAGCCGGGTGGACAGCACTCATCACACACATACAGTATAGGTTACAGACAGGCGCCACAGCCGGGTGGACAGCACTCATCACAGACACACATACAGTATAGGTTACAGACAGGCGCCACAGCCGGGTGGACAGCACTCATCACAGACACATACAGTATAGGTTACAGACAGGCGCCACACCCGGGTGGACAGCACACATACAGTATAGGTTACAGACAGGCGCCACAGCCGGGTGGACAGCACCCATCACAGACACACATACACAGTATAGGTTACAGACAGGCGCCACAGCCGGGTGGACAGCACTCATCACAGACACACATACACAGTATAGGTTACAGACAGGCGCCACAGCCGGGTGGACAGCACTCATCACACACACAGTATAGGTTACAGACAGGCGCCACAGCCGGGTGGACAGCACTCATCACAGACACACATACAGTATAGGTTACAGACAGGCGCCACAGCCGGGTGGACAGCACCCATCACACACATACAGTATAGGTTACAGACAGGCGCCACAGCCGGGTGGACAGCACTCATCACACACATACAGTATAGGTTACAGACAGGCGCCACAGCCGGGTGGACAGCACCCATCACAGACACACATACACTGTATAGGTTACAGACAGGCGCCACAGCCGGGTGGACAGCACTCATCACACACATACAGTATAGGTTACAGACAGGCGCCACAGCCGGGTGGACAGCACTCATCACACACATACAGTATAGGTTACAGACAGGCGCCACAGCCGGGTGGACAGCACTCATCACACACATACAGTATAGGTTACAGACAGGCGCCACAGCCGGGTGGACAGCACCCATCACAGACACACATACACAGTATAGGTTACAGACAGGCGCCACAGCCGGGTGGACAGCACTCATCACACACATACAGTATAGGTTACAGACAGGCGCCACAGCCAGGTGGACAGCACTCATCACACACATACAGTATAGGTTACAGACAGGCGCCACAGCCGGGTATACAGCACCCATCACACACATACAGTATAGGTTACAGACAGGCGCCACAGCCGGGTGGACAGCACCCATCACATACATACAGTATAGGTTACAGACAGGCGCCACAGCCGGGTATACAGCACCCATCACACACATACAGTATAGGTTACAGACAGGCGCCACAGCCGGGTGGACAGCACTCATCACACACATACAGTATAGGTTACAGACAGGCGCCACAGCCGGGTGGACAGCACCCATCACAGACACACATACAGTATAGGTTACAGACAGGCGCCACAGCCGGGTGGACAGCACCCATCACAGACACACATACAGTATAGGTTACAGACAGGCGCCACAGCCGGGTGGACAGCACCCATCACAGACACACATACAGTATAGGTTACAGACAGGCGCCACAGCCGGGTGGACAGCACTCATCACAGACATACAGTATAGGTTACAGACAGGCGCCACAGCCGGGTGGACAGCACCCATCACAGACACACATACAGTATAGGTTACAGACAGGCGCCACAGCCGGGTGGACAGCACCCATCACAGACACACATACAGTATAGGTTACAGACAGGCGCCACAGCCGCGTGGACAGCACCCATCACAGACACACATACAGTATAGGTTACAGACAGGCGCCACAGCCGGGTGGACAGCACCCATCACAGACACACATACAGTATAGGTTACAGACAGGCGCCACAGCTGCGTGGACAGCACCCATCACAGACACATACAGTATAGGTTACAGACAGGCGCCACAGCCGGGTGGACAGCACATATCACAGACACACATACAGTATAGGTTACAGACAGGCGCCACAGCCGGGTGGACAGCACCCATCACACATACACAGTATAGGTTACAGACAGGCGCCACAGCCGGGTGGACAGCACTCATCACAGATATACACATACCATTATAGACCATCGGACACCGTCTCAGACACGCTGCACAGCCACGCATACACGGATGTAACACGGACATCATGTAGCACAGACGGCACAAACACTTTATGGATCAATAAGCCGAAAGTAACCTATTCAGTCTAGACCAACATGCTTCATCCCATCAACAGTTCATAGATGCCCACTGTCTGAGCATGTCACGTCATAGTCCACTGTTCTGACATGTGACGTCACCGTCACCCTACGCTCACATGTGACTGTCACAGGGACGCCCTACACTTACATGTGACGTCACAGACACCCTACGCTCACCTGTGACGGCGCATACACCCTACGCTCACATGTGACGTCACATATACCCGACGCTCACCTGTAACGTCACAGAGACGCCCGACGCTCACACGTGACGTCACAGACACCCCACGTTCACATGTGACGTCAGAGACACCCTACGTTCGTATGTGACGTCACATACACCCGACACTCACCTGTGACGTCACACTCGACGCTCACCTGTGACGTCACACTCGACGCTCACCTGTGACGTCACATACACCCCACGCTCACAGGTGACGTCACAAACACTCTACGCTCACGTGTAACGTCACAGAGACACCCTCACCTGTGACGTCACAGACACCCCACGCTCACATGTGACGTCACATACACCCCACGCTCACAGGTGACGTCACAAACACCCTACGCTCACATGTGACGTCACATACACCCTACGCTCACCTGTGACGGCACACACCCTACGCTCACATGTGACGTCACATACACCCTACGCTCACCTGTGACGGCACATACACCCCACGCTCACCTGTGACGTTACATACACCACACGCTCACATGTGACGTCACAGACACACCCGACGCTCACCTGTGACGTCATCCCACTCGGGGGAGCCGAACGTGAACTTGCCCTCCATGATGTTACGCAGCATCACCATCTGTTTGCGGTGCCAGAACGGCGGACAGCCGACCAGTCTGCGGGCAGCACGGTAACGCTTGGTCACGGACAGCTCACAACTACAGGCGACGATCGCAACACCACCACTCAAATCATCAATCAATGGACATATGTTCTATACCGTATTCAAAAACATATGTAATACCGCCAAGACCATTAATATTTGAGTGTGTAGGAGTGTAAAATATACACGCCAAGAAGTAGCCAGTCAGGCGTGCAGACACAGTAAATAAAAGGTTTACTCACAGTGTGTACATTACGACGACGCCTTATATAACAGGTTTACTCACAGTGTGTACATTACGACGACGCCTTATATAACAGGTTTACTCACAGTGTGTACATTACGACGACGCCTTATATAAAAGGTTTACTCACAGTGTGTACATTACGACGACGCCTTATATAAAAGGTGTGCTCACAGTGTGTACATTACGACGACGCCTTATATAAAAGGTTTACTCACTGTGTGTACATTACGACGATGCCTTATATAAAAGGTTTACTCACAGTGTGTACATTACGACGACGCCTTATATAAAAGGTTTCCTCACAGTGTGTACATTACGACGACGCCTTATATAAAAGGTTTACTCACAGTGTGTACATTACGACGACGCCTTATATAAAAGGTTTACTCACAGTGTGTACATTACGACGACGCCTTATATAAAAGGTTTACTCACAGTGTGTACATTACGACGACGCCTTATATAAAAGGTTTACTCACAGTGTGTACATTACGACGACGCCTTATATAAAAGGTTTCCTCACAGTGTGTACATTACGACGACGCCTTATATAAAAGGTTTACTCACAGTGTGTACATTACGACGCCGCACGCCCATCTGAAACACAGGTTGGCTGGTCATTCGTCATGCGTGCTAAGCAAACCCTCCACAAATGCTTTGCAACCTACCAGGCATATTTACTCACTGATTCAGAATATGTATTGTCTTGTCTTGTGTCCTTGAAAATATTGTCCACAAAGCAGAACAAGTATTGTGACTTTATTGTAACCATATTGGCAAAAGTGCAAAACAATAACAATGTATCACTTAACCCGCGCTTGACCAGGGGGGGGGTCGGGCAAATATTGCTCCCCTGTCGAATATTCGCGATAACTTAACAACCGTTCAAGATATCAACCTGAGACTTTCAGTACCCTCTTCCACATCAATTCTACGTCGGCTCAGGTAAAAATTCAAGCTATTTCGCCGATTTTGTTTTACAAAATATATACACCATTTTGTGACGTCACTTTACGCGAAATTAGCGATAAAATCACCCAAACTCTAAGCAGCTGTAAAATGGTGACATTTTAAGATAAACTAAAACCAAAGGAACGAAAAGATAGTAAATTGAACGTTCTATGAAACTGCTATCTCGTAATTTTGAAATATTTGGTTTTTGTCCCCATTGTTTTTTTTTGTTGTTGAAAAATTGTATTTTTGGAGAAACAAAAACTATTTTCATGATTTTTACAAATATAAAAACCCGAAATATATGTGAAAGAATAGTGTTCAAGCAATATACAAAACAAATTTCAAATTAATATCACCTTTTTTTTACTGACTTTTATAGTATGAGTACTGAGTAGAGTAGTATGAGTATGAGTACGAGTATTTTATAGTATGAGTAGCTCCCTAAGTATGAGTAACTCATGACGTCATATTGTGAAATTGCGTTTTTTGCTTTTATTGACCAGATCAAGTCAAATAAATGCAAGCACCGTATTTATGCGACCAAACTGGTCTAGAAACATGCCTTTTGTATTTAGATTTATCAATTTCAAATGTTGACCATATGTGACCTGAACTTGACCAAAATATGCAAATATATGCAAATATATGCAATATTTTTTTTGCAATATATAAAAAATATAAATAATAATATAAATATATAAATATATAAATATATATGCAAATATAAAATGTGCAAATATATGCAGTCACTTAGCTAGACACTAAGTGAGGCGGGTCACTAACTTCGCTTAAATGAGCTCAGATGGTAAAATGACCATCACTATCGAATGTTACGTGTAAAATAGACCATAAAACATGTATTGCATGACTTTCGGAAATGTTATGCCTATAGTGACCTTTTGTGACCTGACCTTGACCTTTGCCAACAATCTCATTTTAGGTCATGCGGGATGTTTATTATACCTTTGGGAGGACTTTGGGTGATCATGGTCGCAATCAAAGGCTTTGGATGGTCAATAAACTCAAATGCTTCCATTTTGCCCTTTGGCCCGATCTTGACCTGATGTGACCTCAATTATAAAATGTTGAGTATGCTTTCAGATGCGTCTCATTGAGAACTTTCGAATGCCGCGTTGCGCGTCTCGCTGCGATCATTGGTTCCGGAGATAACGAGGGGGATTAATGTTTGCCGCCCCGCCCCCCCCCCCCCCCCCCCCCGTCAATAGTGTTCTGCTGAGACCCCGGTCAAGCGCGGGTTAAAGGCAATTAACTTACGTAGACATACCGTTCAAAGTGAGTTATCATAAAACGCAAGTAAATGTTAGCTATATGCATCAAAACACTGTGTTGTGCCGTGTAGCGGACCAATTCACCATCTGAACGAGAGGCGCATGCGCCGCAGGCAAAAGAAGAAGCATGCCCAATACCGGGACAGGAGGGAGTAGGATGGTTCACGTACCGGCCACCAGCAAGGCAGGCGAGGCCAAACTCATTGGCGTCAGAAAGTCAAGCTTACGTGAGTAATTTTAATGGCCGGAATGGTAACTTGTACTGGGAGTAACGCATGTACAAGAAAGAGATCGCTTTAAGAAATAAATTACAGCGATTTGAAACTGTTGCAATAGTCGCTAACGGCTTCGGTCGTAACAAAAGAAAAGCTAAAGCTGTCAAAAACATTTTGAACATTTGTATTCCTATACAAGGCGAAATGAAATGAAAATAAGAACTACGATTTGAAAGAAGTCTGCAAAAATAAACATTCAAGTTGGAACCATTTTTGTCTGACAATATCCCCACACAGTCTGAGTTCTGAGATACAAAAAAGAGTGAGCTGACAAAAGGTCATAGAGATGAGTTACAAGTACTAAGGAGACAGCTAAGAATCTTCATTCGTACACAATGTGAAATGAAATTATCATAACAATTTCACGATTGGTAAAGGTCTGTAAAATTTAACTGTCAGACAACGCCCCCGAGGGTCTGAGATGATATGAAAGAGGTCTTAAATATGAGATGCGAGGAGACAGATGAGAGCGGGGTGAGAGGTTCGAGTGAGTGAGATGGGTGACAGAGATGTTAGCCGGGTGGGCTGGCGCCGGGCTGGCGCCGGGCGGGCCGGACTCACAGGTCCACTGGCTGGCCGTATCCGGGCGCCTCCTCGTACAGGCCGGACCGGATCAGCTCCGGCGCCATATAGCCAGGCGTGCCCAGGATATCTGCACACACAGACAGACACGCGCCACACCGCTAGCGCTAGCCAGAGCAGACAGCAAGCACCACGAGCGCACTACCCGCGCCGCAGCCGTATACACACAGCACACAGCACTACAGCCGGCAGCCAGCGTGACACGCACACGCACACGCACACGCACACGCACACGCACACGCACACGCACACGCACACGCACCCCGCACACACACACACACACACACACACACACACACACACACACACACGCACGCACGCACGCACGCACGCACGCACGCACGCACGCACGCACGCACGCACGCACGCACGCACGCACGCACGCACGCACGCACGCACGCACGCACGCACGCACGCACGCACGCACGCACGCACGCACGCACGCACGCACGCACGCACGCACGCACGCACGCACGCACGCACGCACGCACGCACGCACGCACGCACGCACGCACGCACGCACGCACGCACGCACGCACGCACGCACGCACGCACGCACGCACGCACGCACGCACGCACGCACGCACGCACGCACGCACGCACGCACGCACGCACGCACGCACGCACGCACGCACGCACGCACGCACGCACGCACGCACGCACGCACGCACGCACGCACGCACGCACGCACGCACGCACGCACGCACGCACGCACGCACGCACGCACGCACGCACGCACGCACGCACGCACGCACGCACGCACGCACGCACGCACGCACGCACGCACGCACGCACGCACGCACGCACGCACGCACGCACGCACGCACGCACGCACGCACGCACGCACGCACGCACGCACGCACGCACGCACGCACGCACGCACGCACGCACGCACGCACGCACGCACGCACGCACGCACGCACGCACGCACGCACGCACGCACGCACGCACGCACGCACGCACGCACGCACGCACGCACGCACGCACGCACGCACGCACGCACGCACGCACGCACGCACGCACGCACGCACGCACGCACGCACGCACGCACGCACGCACGCACGCACGCACGCACGCACGCACGCACGCACGCACGCACGCACGCACGCACGCACGCACGCACGCACGCACGCACGCACGCACGCACGCACGCACGCACGCACGCACGCACGCACGCACGCACGCACGCACGCACGCACGCACGCACGCACGCACGCACGCACGCACGCACGCACGCACGCACGCACGCACGCACGCACGCACGCACGCACGCACGCACGCACGCACGCACGCACGCACGCACGCACGCACGCACGCACGCACGCACGCACGCACGCACGCACGCACGCACGCACGCACGCACGCACGCACGCACGCACGCACGCACGCACGCACGCACGCACGCACGCACGCACGCACGCACGCACGCACGCACGCACGCACGCACGCACGCACGCACGCACGCACGCACGCACGCACGCACGCACGCACGCACGCACGCACGCACGCACGCACGCACGCACGCACGCACGCACGCACGCACGCACGCACGCACGCACGCACGCACGCACGCACGCACGCACGCACGCACGCACGCACGCACGCACGCACGCACGCACGCACGCACGCACGCACGCACGCACGCACGCACGCACGCACGCACGCACGCACGCACGCACGCACGCACGCACGCACGCACGCACGCACGCACGCACGCACGCACGCACGCACGCACGCACGCACGCACGCACGCACGCACGCACGCACGCACGCACGCACGCACGCACGCACGCACGCACGCACGCACGCACGCACGCACGCACGCACGCACGCACGCACGCACGCACGCACGCACGCACGCACGCACCACACACACACACACACACACACACACACACACACACACACACACACACACACACACACACACACACACACACACACACACACACACACACACACACACACACACACACACACACACACACACACACACACACACACACACACACACACACACACACACACACACACACACCCGTACCCGTACAGCGCCTCTATAGGGAGGGGCAAACATGCAGCAGCCTATCGAACAGTGCCGAGAGACGTGTGTAGGCAGGCGAGTCCACCGCTTGCGTGTCGGCCGCTGCAGGCTAACCCCTCCCCCTCTGCCTCCCCCGTGTGGGTGTCCCACGACGGTGGGGTGACTGATGAGCCCACCGTCGTGGGTCAGTCCAGTCAGTCGGTCAGTCATCATCGGACCCAACACCACTGTTCAGTCAGTCAGTCAGCCAGTCAGTCAGTCAGTCAGTCGACACACCGCCACCCACCGGACATGCTGCCAGTCACTCCCCGACACCCTCAGCCAACTCCGCCGGCCGGCAGTCCCGACATCGTATGTCCCCCACCGCCAGCGGAAAGTTCGCGCCACAGCTGCACCAGAGGCACTCCCCGACACCCTCAGCCAACTCCGCCGGCCGGCAGTCCCGACATCGTATGTCCCCCACCGCCACCGGAAAGTTCGCGCCACAGCTGCACCAGAGGTGACAACCGCCCGGCGACCGAGTCGATCGGAGTCATCCCCGCCGGACCAAATGCCAGCAAACTGCTCACTGAATAAGCAATGCCAACATTCTCGGTGTCCGGTCCCCAGTCCCACAGCTATGAACACTGACGCCAACAACAGGCATGTATGGTAAGCTTTCAGTGCATAACACAACAACAACAACAACTACAAAGCTGTGCACACACCAACACGACCGAGCAAGGCAGCCACAACGCCAGCGGACAACACTGGAGGCCCCGGCGGCGGCGGCGGCGGCCGGCCGGTGGAGTGTGAGGCGGCTGGCGGCTGGCTAGCGGCGAGCTGCGGGCGGGGGCGGGGGCGGCGGAGGGCGACTCACGTATCCACCTCGAACCGGTAGCCGGGCGCCGTCTCCACCATGTTGGCCCGCAGCAGCTCCGGGGCCAGGTATCCGGGGGTGCCGACCAGATCTGCAGCCACGCGCCGCCACACACCGGCCAGCAGGGGCCGCTCTCATCTCACTGATACACACATACGGCGACTCCCGCCTCCCCGCCCGCCCCTGACCCAAGCTGAAACTACAAAACCGGCCCGAACCCAGTCTATACCGTCCCCATCCGGCCGGACACTCCCCAGGACACGGTCTCACCCAGACTGAATCCAGCCAGCTCCCGCCCTAGCCCAGAGGTCAAATCAGAGCCACATCCCCACCAGCCTTCAGTTCCTGCTCAGCCTGACAGACGTCGGACGTCCAGGCATCCTGACGTGTGACTGTCGCCTCACGTACACGAGACGATACCATCCCACCTCTCCAATCAGACAACGGCGACATCATTACTGACGACGACGAAAAGGCGACTCTATTAAACGACCACTTCGCTGCTCAACCCTTACTATTCCGGAGACTCACAAACCCACACCAAACAAAGCTCATACACTACCATTGCCCTCACTTGAAAATATTGTCACATCCGAGCAAGAAGTTCTCCGCATTCTCAACTCCCTGGACCCAAACAAGTCAACCGGCCCAGATGGAATACTAGTAAAATTGCTTAAACTGATGCACTTTTGATCTCTAAACCATTAGCAAAATTATTCAACAAGTCCCTAGAGTCAGGAAAATTTCCAAGTAGATTTAAAGAAGCACACGTAAAACCAATATTCAAGAACAAAGGTTCTCCATCGGATTGTGCTTGCTATCGACCAATTAGTATTCTTTCGGCCCTTTCCAAAGTCTTTGAAAAAATAGTATATAGAAAGGTTTATGGTCATTTTACTGAACATTCTCTTCTCTCTGACAAACAAAGTGGATACAGACAGCGCATAGCACTCAGCAACAACTAATATATTTGACTCACAACCTATACAAATTTCTTGACTCAGGACGTGACTTCACTGCTATATATCTCGACATTTCCAAATATTTTGACAAAATTTGGCATCAGGGTCCAGTCAGTCACATGCAAGTGTAACCACGACTTTGGAATCACTGGACGACTGTTGGACTGGTCTACATCATACTTGGAAGACAGACGACAGCGAGTACTGGACACCTTTTCGACGACTCAGATCATAAACGCTGGCTGTCCGCAGGGCTCTGTACTGGGACCATTACTTGCACTCATATATCTAGACGGACTCTCAAACAAGACTAAAAATGGCATTCTTTTCTTTGCTGACGACACATCACTCTACGCCTCACATACAACGGCAGACTTACTAGCGACTCAACAATCATTACAGCACGACCTCGACGAAATATACAAGTACGATAGAGAATGGGCTATTACATTTAACATCGAAAAAAACAATTCAGCAGACATTCTCATACAAACAAGATAATTCATCGCCGACACTGACATTCGGAGGTGATCCAGTGCCAATTCATGACGATCACACGCACCTTGGCATGACTTTCTCCAAAGACCTCCGCTTTCACCAACACATAAACACAATATGCCGCAAAATAAACAAAACGCTCAGTCCTCTGTATAGCATTGCAAAACACATACCAAGACCAATTCTAGATAAAATATACAAAGTATACATTAGGCCTCATTTCGACTACTGCGACGCCATCTATGACGGACACATAACAATACAAGATGCGACCAGACTCGAGACATTACAAAACAGAGCTGCAAGACTGGTTACCGGGGGGTTATTCAGGACGCCTTCCGACAAACTACGGACAGAACTGGGATGGGACAGACTAACAGCGAGACGACGTTTACACAGACTGACGCTCTATCACAAACTGAACGACCCAGGACAACGTTGCCCAAACTACATCACAGCAATCATGCCAAACACTCGAGCTCAAGACACCAACAGACAACTCAGAAATGCTAACATGCATACTAAAACCACCAGCCGCACATCTCATACCACAAGTCATTTTTCCCCACAACTTGCACACAATGGAACGAACTGCCCAGCACAACACAACATCTTACACACTCCGCTTTCAAACCAGCTCAGCGAGCACCTGGGAGCGTCCGATCCACCCATTTACTTTACTGTTGGATCAAAAAAGGGTAATATTTTGCACGCGAGACTAAGAATGGATATGACTTATTTGAATTCTCATTTATTTAGTATTCAGAAAGCAACAACGCCCTCTTGTCAATGCGGACATCGCAATGAAACTATTAGTCATTTCGTCCTTTCATGTCAAAATCATACGGAGCAGAGACATTTTGTTCAACAGCATCTCCCAAATATTACTTCCTGACTTTATAAATAAATCACCCAAGGACCAACTACAAATTCTACTATACGGGACAGACCACACCGGCGGCGGCGGTCGGTCGGTGGCCTTGCATTTCCAAAATTCCTTGCTAAATTCGAAACGATTTGCTGATCTTCCTTAATTTTGTTCAGCAATCACCACCATAAATGGACCGACGTGCCCGGAGGTGAGTGTGGGGGCTTCGACCTACACCAGAGCGAGCTGTGCCGTGGCGGCGGTCGCAGTTAACCATTTATCCTTCTTTTCAGACAGGGTGCCTTGATTTAAGCTTTTTTGCTTTTGCACCTTTCTGATTTACTTTCATATTTTGTTTAATTTATGTTTAATAAACTTGGTGATGATGATGATGACGTGTGCCCGGTCGTTCGAACTGACGACACTCAGCAGCTGCCCTGATGGCCGGAAACTAGTGCCGCCACCGCAGCCTAGTGGGGGCATTGTGTTAGCCGTCACACACAGCGTGAGGGCCGGCAGTCCTACCACACTGAACTGACCGCACCATTCACTTCATGTGTGTGCGTGGTGTGTGAGGGAGAGGCGAGACCTCGTCCTGGTACGACCGACCCAACCCGTGTCCCACAACTCAGGTCCCAGCAGGGAGTCGTCCCGCCCCCGGGCACTCACCGTACAGTTCCTCGCCGAGACCCCGTCCTGGTACGACCGACCCGACCCGTGTCCCACAACTCAGGTCCCAGCAGGGAGTCGTCCCGCCCCCGGACACTCACCGTACAGTTCCTCGCCGGGCCGCAGGATGCGCGCGAACCCGAAGTCGGTCAGCTTGATGTCGAGGTTGTCGTCGAGCAGGATGTTCTCGGGCTTCACGTCGCGGTGCACCGTGGCCTTCTCGTGCACGTACAGCAGCGCCTCGAACAGCTGCTTCATGATGTGTCTGCAAAAACGCACCCGCTCCGTGGCTGACTGACGAAACTGTCTGTCGCCGCGCCGAACCCGGCCCGCCGCCGTCAACCTACGTACAGGGAGATTAGGACTGTGAGGTCCAGTGGTGGCGAGCCGAACCCGGCCGCACCGCACACTGCCAGGGTATGAAGCCCGGCCGCACCGCACACTGCCAGGGTATGAAGGCCGGCCGCACCGCACACTGCCAGGGTATGAAGCCCGGCCGCACCGCACACCGCCAGGGTATGAAGCCCGGCCGCACCGCACACTGCCAGGGTATGAAGCCCGGCCGCACCGCACACTGCCAGGGTATGAAGCCCGGCCGCACCGCACACCGCCAGGGTATGAAGCCCGGCCGCACCGCACACCGCCAGGGTATGAAGCCCGGCCGCACCGCACACTGCCAGGGTATGAAGGCCGGCCGTGCCGTGTTAGAACGCATGCGTACAAGCATACCCGCAATAAGCTCAGCACGTGCAAACACAAACAATGTTAGCGATGCAGCAAATGCAGCACGACACAAAATAAGCAGAATGACCCAGGTGTAACATAAAACAATGCTGTAACTCAGGCAACTATAATTACAACGGCAATACGCACACTGTGGCCCTCCGAGATTGCACCTGTTTACATCGCGTCATGAACGTGCCTGATGGGCCGCGGGCAGTTCGGAGCCTGATGGGCCGCGGGCCGTTCGGAGCCTGATGGGCCGCGGGACGTTCGGAGCCAGGTCAGGCGCCGATTTGAAACATCTCAGCAGCACACCAGAGCCACAGCTGACGAAACCGTACTGCAGACGAGCGCAGCGAAAACGCCCTCGGCTCGAGTGCGTCAAATCAGCCTTTCTCTGTCGGGCAGTTGCGGCGTGGTATCGCCTGCCGGCTGCCACACGTCAGTGTAAACGGTTTAATTAATTCAAGGGCAAAGCGATGTCTTCTATCAGAGAACTCATCTGACTCGACCATCAAATCATTTGACACACAGTCACTGTTTTGATCGTTTATCGTGAATCGCTCAAGTGTAATGTGTATTTGTACCGTTCGTATCCTTTTGGCTGTGCTTTTACTGAGTGTCCTTGTGCTGACCAATGTACTGACGCGGCGTTAGAATAGCCACACTCTGTAGTTCGCCGAGAATCGCCACAAATAAATAAATAAATAAAGTTAGCACAAATTAAAAGTCATCACCCACTGGGGCGCCATGTTAGAAGTAAAACGCAAGGTTGTCAAGGCTGGTAGCAAAGGCACAGCACGAATGACTGCCTATTGAGAATCGGCGCAATCAACATTCCCCCCCAAAAAAAAAAAACGGTTGTGACAAATGGAGGACGCCACTATCTCGATAATTACAATGTAAAGCGGTATCAAACTTACGTGAACTATCCATTAACGACAACCTAGCCTTCACTATATAATGGTCGATGTCGCACACTAGCCTTACGAATGCAGGACTTGCAACATATTCTTAGTGACGCGCGAGGGTAAAATGTAAAAAAATACAGCGGGAGTTCAATGACCAGCTTGGAGCTTTTCAACAGGCCTAAATGTCGCAACCCGTTAACCAGTGCAGCTCCTCAAACGAAATCGTAACCGTAACGCAGCCTACCGCGCTGCAGGCCGGGTTAACGGATCACGTTCGTGACGAGGGTGGCGCGGACAGCGGTACCGGTCACTCGACTGTCCAGATTAGTGTTACACGTAACGATCGAAAAGTAATGAAGGTATTCAGCCACACTTTATACGTTGCGTCGTCTCAGCTCGGGGTCAGCTCGGGGTCAGCTCGGGGTCAGTTATTAACTTCATCATACAATGTCCGCGCAGAGCATACAAACCGGCAAATCCCGAGTGGGGGCGATTATGAGAGAGAGAGAGCGCAGAGCTACAGACATTAACAAGCCGTCACGCAGAGCTACAGACATTAACAAGTCGTCACGCAGAGCTACAGACATTAACAAGCCGTCACGCAGAGCTACAGACATTAACAAGCCGTCACGCAGAGCTACAGACATTAACAAGCCGTCACGCAGAGCTACAGACATTAACAAGCCGTCACGCAGAGCTACAGACATTAACAAGCCGTCACGCAGAGCTACAGACATTAACAAGCCGTCACGCAGAGCTACAGACATTAACAAGCCGTCACGCAGAGCTACAGACATTAACAAGCCGTCACGCAGAGCTACAGACATTAACAAGCCGTCACGCAGAGCTACAGACATTAACAAGCCGTCACGCAGAGCTACAGACATTAACAAGTCGTCACGCGGGCTACAGACATTAACAAGCCGTCACGCGGGCTACCGCAGTACGGCCGAATATTCGGCCTCGTAGATGACGTCACAACACACACTCCTGTTCAACATTCTACCAGGAGGGAAAAAAAAAAATTTAGTTTATTGTGTAAAGGTGACTATAGCTCGTATGTGTCGCTGTACAATGTCATACGATGTTAGCAATTCAAACATGCAGAAAATGCACGGATGTGGAGCAAAGTTAAGCCAGTGAATCCACGATAACAGAGGTAAGGGTATAACTCGAACTGGCCAGCTGCAATAATCGCACGATAACAGAGGTAAGTGTATAACTCGAACTGGCCAGCTGCAATAATCGCACGATAACAGAGGTAAGGGTATAACTCGAACTGGCCAGCTGCAATAATCGCACGATAACAGAGGTAAGGGTATAACTCGAACTTGCCAGCTGCAATAATCGATGGTCTACTGGTGCATTCATTAGCCACTGCATGCATTCATTGAAGCCCACAACGCTGCACACGGAACAACTAATGCCCGCACAGGGAACAGTGCAAAACACATGGGCAATGCGTGATATGCCGCTCACACACCAGCAGGTAAGCACGACAGCTATACCCACGTCTAGGACGTGCTAAACACACCCACTATAACTCATTGCCAGTGCTGTACTGGCAATGGGTTATAGGGGATATGCTTACCACGTGCTAGACTTGCAGACTTGCTACCCAGACTTGCAGCCAGTATGTGTAGCATGTGCAGCTTTATGGTGAAGTTAACACTGTCCCCAGTGCGCATGCTCAGCATCTTTGGCTAAGCATTATCCATGCGTTGTTAGTGTGTCTTTGTGGAAATATAAACTCAGCGTTCACCATAAGGTGGACTGAACCTATGAATAAGGCCCAATTAACAGAAGTCATGTTGTAGTCCTGGTCGAACAGCAGGCCTGTAATATACAGCACGGTGTACCGAAAAGTAAGCTCCGACAGATATGGGGCATGGCTCTGTAATACAGCACTTTGTACCGAAAAATAAGCTCCGACAGATATGGGGCATGGCTCTGACTGGGTGAAAACCTGGTCCATCCTGCCCTGCGAACGACAGCCTCATCAAGTGGCACTCAGAGAGCCCGCCCCCATCCACTGCATACCATCCGCCATCCCAACAGGCGACCGACAGTTGGCTACGAAACGATAACAGACCGTTACGGATTAGGAGCAAACGTACCTATCAATGACGGTGTTGGACACTGTTTAGTGACTGCGGCGTAAAAATAAGCCTCAATTCATATTAAGAGTAGGAAACTTGTCATCGAAAGCAAAGTATCTCGTGAAGCTTTGGATTACAAATCTAGGTGATCGAGAATTATCACAAACGAAGCAAAAGGCGGAACAATAAAAGTGATTCAGTATGGCATTGCACGTGGAATGACTCACTTGGTCTTCTTCTCAGAAAGTGTAACTACTGTGGTGAGGTAGTCGAAGAGTTCGCCTTGTCTAAGCAGTTCGAACACTAGAAAGATATGTGTCGCGGACTCGAACACATCGTGGAGTTCGACTGGAACACAGGAGAACAGACCACCGTCAGCCCAATGCCGCCATGTTCAGCCACCAACTGCCCATACGACACCAGCGCACACAGACACCACAGAAGATGCAGTGGACGGTCGCCAGACGCCGGGGTCAGGATTAAAGCACTGGTGAGCAGCCGCTCTGCCACCACCGCTGCATCAATTACTACACACAACATGACTTTACTTTGTAAACACGCGTGTACTCCCTGGTCATATACACGATCACTAATCGCTATCGGTTACCAGCCGACACCTGCGTGGATCACATCTCGCGTCTGCAGCCTGCCTGGGACCACTCACTGACGTAGGGATGGCCCTGTACCACCTGCGTGGATCACATCTCGCGTCTGCAGCCTGCCTGGGACCACTCACTGACGTAGGGATGACCCTGTACCACCTGCGTGGATCACATCTCGCGTCTGCAGCCTGCCTGGGACCACTCACTGACGTAGGGAAGGCCCTGCACCACCTGCGTGGATCACATCTCGCGTCTGCAGCCTGCCTGGGACCACTCACTGACGTAGGGATGGCCCTGTACCATCCGTAGAACCTCGATCTCGCGGTGTGTCGACTCCTTGATGTCCGAGCCGTGATCGGCCTCGCTGATGTCGATAATTTTGACGGCATACTCGACGCCAGTCTCTTTGTCGACGCAGCGCCGGACGGTGGAGCTCACGCCCCTGTCGGGAGCAGTCCGGTCAGAGCGACAAACAGTTATACCAAAACATGGCCAGTCCAGACCACTCGCAGCCTTCTGACAATGAACCACAGTTATACAAAACATGGCCAGTCCAGACCACTGGCAGCCTTCTGACAATGAACCACAGTTATACAAAACATGGCCAGTCCAGACCACTGGCAGCCTTCCGACAATGAGCCAGACAGTTATACCAAAACATCGCCAGTCCAGACCACTCGCAGCCTTCTGACAATGAACCAGACAGTTATACAAAACATGGCCAGTCCAGACCACTCGCAGCCTTCTGACAATGAACCAGACAGTTATACCAAAACATGGCCAGTCCAGACCACTGGCAGCCTTCTGACAATGAACCACAGTTATACAAAACATGGCCAGTCCAGACCACTGGCAGCCTTCCGACAATGAACCAGACAGTTATACCAAAACATGGCCAGTCCAGACCACTCGCAGCCTTCTGACAATGAACCAGACAGTTATACAAAACATGGCCAGTCCAGACCACTGGCAGCCTTCTGACAATGAACCAGACAGTTATACAAAAACATGGCCAGTCCAGACCACTGGCAGCCTTCTGACAATGAACCAGACAGTTATACAAAACATGGCCAGTCCAGACCACTGGCAGCCTTCTGACAATGAACCAGCCAGTTATACCAAAACATGGCCAGTCCAGACCACTGGCAGCCTTCTGACAATGAACAAGACAGTTATACAAAACATGGCCAGTCCAGACCACTGGCAGCCTTCTGACAATGAACCAGACAGTTATACAAAAACATGGCCAGTCCAGACCACTGGCAGCCTTCTGACAATGAACCAGACAGTTATACAAAACATGGCCAGTCCAGACCACTGGCAGCCTTCCGACAATGAACCAGTCAGTTATACAAAACATGGCCAGTCCAGACCACTGGCAGCCTTCTGACAATGAACCAGACAGTTATACAAAACATGGCCAGTCCAGACCACTGGCAGCCTTCTGACAATGAACCAGACAGTTATACAAAACATGGCCAGTCCAGACCACTGGCAGCCTTCTGACAATGAACCAGACAGTTATACGAAACATGGCCAGTTCAGACCACTGGCAGCCTTCTGACAATGAACCAGACAGTTATACAAAACATGGCCAGTCCAGACCACTGGCAGCCTTCTGACAATGAACCAGACAGTTATACAAAACATGGCCAGTCCAGACCACTCGCAGCCTTCTGACAATGAACCAGACAGTTATACAAAACATAGCCAGTCCAGACCACTCGCAGCCTTCTGACAATGAACCAGACAGTTATACCAAAACATGGCCAGTCCAGACCACTGGCAGCCTTCTGACAATGAACCAGACAGTTATACAAAACATGGCCAGTCCAGACCACTCGCAGCCTTCTGACAATGAACCAGACAGTTATACAAAACATGGCCAGTCCAAACCACTGGCAGCCTTCTGACAATGAACCAGACAGTTATACAAAACATGGCCAGTCCAGACCACTGGCAGCCTTCCGACAATGAACCAGACAGTTATACAAAACATGGCCAGTCCAGACCACTGGCAGCCTTCTGACAATGAACCAGACAGTTATACAAAACATGGCCAGTCCAGACCACTCGCAGCCTTCTGACAATGAACCAGACAGTTATACAAAACATGGCCAGTCCAGACCACTGGCAGGCTTCTGACAATGAACCAGACAGTCATACAAAACATGGCCAGTCCAGACCACTCGCAGCCTTCTGACAATGAACCAGACAGTTATACAAAACATGGCCAGTCCAGACCACTGGCAGCCTTCTGACAATGAACCAGACAGTTATACAAAAACATGGCCAGTCCAGACCACTGGCAGCCTTCTGACAATGAACCAGACAGTTATACAAAACATGGCCGGTCCAGACCACTGGCAGCCTTCTGACAATGAACCAGACAGTTATACAAAAACATGGCCAGTCCAGACCACTGGCAGCCTTCCGACAATGAACCAGACAGTTATACAAAACATGGCCAGTCCAGACCACTCGCAGCCTTCTGACAATGAACCAGACAGTTATACAAAACATGGCCAGCCCAGACCACTGGCAGCCTTCTGACAATGAACCAGACAGTTATACACAACATGGCCAGTCCAGACCACTGGCAGCCTTCTGACAATGAACCAGACAGTTATACAAAAAAACATGGCCAGTCCAGACCACTGGCAGCCTTCCGACAATGAACCAGACAGTTATACAAAACATGGCCAGTCCAGACCACTGGCAGCCTTCTGACAATGAACCAGACAGTTATACAAAACATGGCCAGTCCAGACCACTGGCAGCCTTCCGACAATGAACCAGACAGTTATACACAACATGGCCAGTCCAGACCACTGGCAGCCTTCTGACAATGAACCAGACAGTTATACACAACATGGCCAGTCCAGACCACTGGCAGCCTTCTGACAATGAACCAGACAGTTATACAAAACATGGCCAGTCCAGACCACTGGCAGCCTTCTGACAATGAACCAGACAGTTATACAAAACATGGCCAGTCCAGACCACTGGCAGCCTTCTGACAATGAACCAGACAGTTATACAAAACATGGCCAGTCCAGACCACTGGCAGCCTTCTGACAATGAACCAGACAGTTATACAAAACATGGCCAGTCCAGACCACTGGCAGCCTTCTGACAATGAACCAGACAGTTATACAAAACATGGCCAGTCCAGACCACTGGCAGCCTTCCGACAATGAACCAGACAGTTATACAAAACATGGCCTGTCCAGACCACTGGCAGCCTTCCGACAATGAACCAGACAGTTATACAAAACATGGCCTGTCCAGACCACTGGCAGCCTTCTGACAATGAACCAGACAGTTATACAAAACATGGCCAGTCCAGACCACTGACAGCCTTCCGACAATGAACCAGACAGTTATACAAAACATGGCCTGTCCAAACCACTGGCAGCCTTCTGACAATGAACCAGACAGTTATACACAACATGGCCAGTCCAGACCACTGGCAGCCTTCTGACAATGAACCAGCCAGTTATACCAAAACATGGCCAGTCCAGACCACTGGCAGCCTTCTGACAATGAACCAGACAGTTATACAAAACATGGCCAGTCCAGACCACTGGCAGCCTTCTGACAATGAACCAGACAGTTATACAAAACATGGCCAGTCCAGACCACTGGCAGCCTTCCGACAATGAACCAGACAGTTATACCAAAACATGGCCAGTCCCGACCACTGGCAGCCTTCCGACAATGAACCAGACAGTTATACAAAACATGGCCAGTCCAGACCACTGGCAGCCTTCTGACAATGAACCAGACAGTTATACAAAACATGGCCAGTCCAGACCACTCGCAGCCTTCTGACAATGAACCAGACAGTTATACAAAACATGGCCAGTCCAGACCACTGGCAGCCTTCTGACAATGAACCAGACAGTTATACAAAACATGGCCAGTCCAGACCACTGGCAGCCTTCTGACAATGAACCAGACAGTTATACAAAACATGGCCAGTTCAGACCACTGGCAGCCTTCTGACAATGAACCAGACAGTTATACAAAAACATGGCCAGTCCAGACCACTGGCAGCCTTCCAACAATGAACCAGACAGTTATACAAAACATGGCCAGTCCAGACCACTGGCAGCCTTCTGACAATGAACCAGACAGTTATACAAAACATGGCCAGTCCAGATCACTGGCAGCCTTCTGACAATGAACCAGACAGTTATACAAAACATGGCCAGTCCAGACCACTGGCAGCCTTCTGACAATGAACCAGACAGTTATACAAAACATGGCCAGTCCAGACCACTGGCAGCCTTCTGACAATGAACCAGACAGTTATACAAAACATGGCCAGTCCAGACCACTGGCAGCCTTCTGACAATGAACCAGACAGTTATACAAAACATGGCCAGTCCAGACCACTGGCAGCCTTCCGACAATGAACCAGACAGTCATACAAAACATGGCCTGTCCAGACCACTGGCAGCCTTCTGACAATGAACCAGACAGTTATACACAACATGGCCAGTCCAGACCACTGGCAGCCTTCTGACAATGAACCAGACAGTTATACAAAACATGGCCAGTCCAGACCACTGGCAGCCTTCTGACAATGAACCAGACAGTTATACACAACATGGCCAGTCCAGACCACTGGCAGCCTTCTGACAATGAACCAGACAGTTATACAAAACATGGCCAGTCCAGACCACTGGCAGCCTTCTGACAATGAACCAGACAGTTATACAAAACATGGCCAGTCCAGACCACTGGCAGCCTTCTGACAATGAACCAGACAGTTATACACAACATGGCCAGTCCAGACCACTGGCAGCCTTCTGACAATGAACCAGACAGTTATACAAAACATGGCCAGTCCAGACCACTGGCAGCCTTCTGACAATGAACCAGACAGTTATACAAAACATGGCCAGTCCAGACCACTGGCAGCCTTCTGACAATGAACCAGACAGTTATACAAAATATGGCCAGTCCAGACCACTGGCAGCCTTCCGACAATGAACACCATCAGTGTGATGATACGCTGTTAGCGGTAAACCATGGTCAACCAGCAGAATGACATTCAGAAATCAGCTAACCATAGCAGAAACACTTCAGTACATCTCCCGCATGAACGTTTCGAGCACCTAATAGCAAAGCGTTGGAAACAGCAGAAACTTACCTTCCAAGAACTTCCTTAGGTTCATATTTGCTGTAAAAGACTTTCGCTGACTGAGCATCGGGCAACACATCATCTGTTTCATCAATTACCGTCATCTTCCTGTGAATAAGAAACAAATGCCGTTATGCGGACAAATATAAAAAGTGCACAACAAAACAAAACGCGCCCTCGGTACGTAGGATTTGTTCAGAGATTTTATCAATAAATTAAATATTATATGTTAGGTACTGGAACACTTTCCAAAACACGCCCTGAAGTATAGCGACTCAGAAGCCATTAACCTGTCAGGATGGTATGCACGAAGAAGTGCCGCGTTGCACGGTTGTGTTGGTGTAGTTATATAGCGAGGCCAGGGGCCGCGCCGTTAGCGTGTAAATAATGATGCAAGTCAACGTCCAGGAATCAATAACGACCCAGGCGGTGCTGCTGGTATGACACAGCACATACCACACAGTGGCATTCTTGTGTAATTTGTACGTCGATAGCGATGCCGGGTACGGGCCAACCGACGAATACACAGGCATGCCAACAACGCGCCGAAACCACCAAGTCTAAAACGACCAAGGCGGCCGCACACTGCGCATTCGGCGTCCGATATCACTGCGAAATTCCGCCTCGGAAAATCGCGGCGATACCGCGAAATATTGTCCTTCTTCCGGCGGATTCGGCGCTGTCTGCTCGCGAGATTCCGCCCCGCCGACCTACAGCATGTCGCAATCTGTGCCTACAGCCTGTCCCACGGTAAATTAATTATGACCATTTTTCGACGAAGATTGAAGATTAGAACCACGACACTTTTACATAATAAATTTCACAGCGGCAGGAGCATGCTGTGCAAAATTTGTACCTCTGTCTTGCACTAATTTTAACTAATTTTAACAAAACCGCTTTTTCACTTTTCATTAGATTTCATTGCAAATCTTAAGGAACCAAGCAAAATCCCCTGAGTCTTGCATACATTGAGCTCTGCTTTAAAATGAGGATCAGCCCTAACATGTAACAAAACAAAAACTAACACGTAAATTTAAGCTTATATAAAGTTTGACGGCGAGTGACGCTTCGAGACACATACCAGCGTAGTCGCCAGAATGTTCTGATGCTGTCCCAACCCGGAAACCGCGCCCCTACTCGCCCCTTTGATTGCTACAGCCAATTTGCAGCCGTGCCCCCCTCCCCCCCCCCCCGAATGTAGCGGATTTTTGTTTTGTTTCCTGGCTGGTGACCTGATGATTCTCATGACTGGCTATCAACAGCCGAATCTGACCATCATGACCATCCTGAGTCCAAACTGACGCAAATAAAACGGCTGCAGCGCGAACACACCTTACGGCGCTCAGACTACCGTGCAGACCTTGCATTATGACGTCATTACTCTGTGACCTGACCTGACCTTAAACTGTTTTTGCTGTCAAAATGTGCGCAATTGATTCCTCTTCCGATATGCCGCAGCTGGTTCAGCCGGTTGCACTGCGGTTGACGGCGTGGCTGTCATGAATTAATTCCGGCTAATCGGCAAAAGGCCCCACAGTACAACGGTCAGACTCGATACAAGAACTGCGAACCGAAATGTAGGCCAATTTGGCAACTGTGCCACGGTATATCAGGTATATCAGCGCGCTGATAAGTGATATTCCTGTACGGATCAGAGCGACGCTGATACCCCGTTCCGCCGAGTCCCGCGGCTCAGTTGGTAAGTGGACCCGTCCGTCCGATTCCGTCTGCGTCCCGGCAAGGAGAGGATGCTCGATTGGAGCAAGGGCTCGAGCCAGGGGCGCAGCCAGACCTTCAGAAGGGGGGGGGGCAAGCCCCTGGGAGAGCCCCCCCCCCCCCCAAAAAAATACCCCCCCCCCCCCCCCCCCCCCGGCTGTGCCTCTGGTTCGAGCCCCAACTGGTGCTAACTGTTTGTCCTTGATTAGCATGCCCTGGCATCGGTGGTAGTGGTGGCTTCCAATGTCAGGTGAAGTCGGTGAGCGTGGGCGTCGCGCAGAGATCCTCTGGGCATACGAGAAGTTTGCATTTCTAACTTTGATCAAGAAAAAGACATAGTGAGATCGGACGATGTGCTCTTCCCCACGTTCGCGAACACAAAAGATCTATGCTTTAGAAAACCCATTCAAACACAAATTTCCAAATGATCTTATGATAACTCTATATAATATTTGAGCCGGCATCGAAGTGGGGAAAACGGGAATCCAGAAGAGTTCCCGACCAAAGAACCCACAGCCACGCGTCCGACCTGGCGGGACGACCGGGCAGCCCGTATTCCGAGTTATCCCGATACTGACTCAGAGTTATCCAGATACCGAGTTAATCCGAGTTATCCCGATACTGACTTATGGCTGCTGTTCACTGGCCTCCTATTGAAAGATGCAGCCAATTCTGTGACACCCACATTGCTGCCATGCATCACCCTTGAACAAAAGGCCATCGGTATTATTTTGGTGTTGGTCCAACAGCAGCTACAAATATAAGTAATGGTTTACCTGCAGTTTTTAGATGTGCTGATTCCAAATATGATACTCCTTGTTGGCGCAAACGAACTATTACGGTATAATAATGTATACATTTACCGACAGATCTGCCGCCACTCCTCACCGGACGCAATGTTCCTCACCGGACGCAATGTTCCTCACCGGACGCAATGACCCTCACCGGACGCAATGTTCCTGACCGGACGCAATGATCCTCACCGGACGCAATGATCTTCACCGGACGCAATGATCCTCACCGGACGCAATGTTCCTCACCGGACGCAATGCTCCTCACCGGACGCAATGATCCTCACCGGACGCAATGTTCCTCACCGGACGCAATGTTCCTCACCGGACGCAATGTTCCTCACCGGACGCAGCACAGCGAGCGAATGCGAGCGGAGCGTTCTAAACGTGGGTCTCTGCGACCGTAATGGCTGTAAAGGTTAGACATAAAGACATAAAAGAAAAGTGCAACAAAGAGCCTCTTGGGCCCATCCAAGGTCCCCCCCCCCCCTTCCACCAGTCTCGTCCCTTCAAATTACCTTACTCTACCTGTATGTAAGAAGGCCATTCTCACGAGTATTTATGAACTAATCCCTTATCTGTAAAGTAATTATTTAATATAATTTTGAAGGAAGCAAGTGTCACTGCATCAGCAACATCCCCTGGTAGCATATTCCAATGTCCTACAACTCTTCTACTGAAAAATTACTGGCGTAGCCTAGTCCTACTTTGTTTCATGAGTTTATGCTGATGACCTCTACCTCGATTTTCCCTATTGAACTCAAACATTCCCTTTAAATATCCAGAATGCTGACCATTTACAAATTTGAAGACTTCAATTAGATCTCCTCTTAGCCTTCTATATCTTAGTGAAAACATACCCAATTTCTTTAATCTATCTTCCTTCATAAGGTAAACTACAAAGACAATGAACCATTTTTGTTGCCCTTTTTTAACTCTTTCTAACAGCCAGCAATCTTTCTCATATGTTGGAGACCAGGCTTGCACACAATACTCCAAGTGTGGTCTAACATATGCACAATACAGTTTTGTTATTACCTTTTCACACTTGAAGGAAACATTTCTGGTAATGGCCCCTAGCATTCTAAGAACCTTTTGCCTAGCTTCTACAACCTGGTCTGATGCTGATATTGTTTACCACAACACCTAAATCTCTTTCCTTTTCAATCTGTTCCATTTTCTGCACACCCATTTCATACCTATGTTTACTGCTAGCTCGTCCAGTGTGCATAATGTTACATTTACTCAAATTGAATTTCATCTGCCATGCTTCAGACCACCCAACTAGCTTGTCCAGATCTGATTGAAAAACATCCTGATCATGTTTTCCTCTAATCCTGACAACTTTTAGATCATCTGCAAATGTCAACACTTTCCTGTCTATACTGTTCTCAATTGCATTCACAAATATTATAAAAGCAATGGGCCCAGGACTGAGCCCTGTGGAACCCCACTGAGAACCTCCTTCCATTTTGATTTGCACCCATTTAATATAACCCTTTGCTGGCATCCTGAAAGCCCAATTTTCTCTCCCATCCAGAATCTTGCCCCTGATCCCATTCATTTTAAGTTGCACCCCCCCCCCCCCCCCTCCCCCTCCCCCCACACTCCCTAGTCTTGCATAGGGGACTTTGTCAAATCCTTTACTGAAATCAAGAAAAGCTACATCTAGCTGTTTACCCTGATCAAAGCTATAAAAGCTACCCTGATCAAAGGTTAGGTCAGGTTTGATTATGTTATTACAATTGTTTACTCACAACGGCTCATTTGCGCCAAAAATGGGTATCAGGCATCAGCACATACAAAAACCATAGAAAATGCCAAATTTATCCATGAACAGGTGTTGGACTAGACTAAAAAATAATAAACTATCTTCATTAAAAATTTAAATAAAAATCCAGCCAAACAGGAGTGTAGTAAAATAAGTGCCTACAATAAAAAGTAAGTGTCCAGGACTGTGATGAAATGGAAGATGAGACAAGTCACACCCAATGTAGGTACCATTCAGTTATGTATCAAGGCATATCAAATTGGGTATTATTTCAGTGTTGGTCTAACAGAAGCTTCAGATAAAATTAATGGTTTACCTGCAGTTTTTAGATGTGCTGATTCCAAATATGACACTCATGGTTGGCGCAAACAAACTATTACAGTATAATAATGTAAATATTTACTGACAGATCTGCTGCCGCCCCTCACCGGACATAATGCTGTTGTGAACTATTTCCAGCTGATAGTCGGAGGATGCTGATAGGGTTAGGTTTTGTCTATGAGAGGGTCCAGGTGGTGACAGCCCCCCCCCCCCCCCCCCCCATTAGGTTCTGCATTGCAGCGAGCAAATGTGAGCAGAACGTTATAAATGTGGGTCCCTGCAACTGTAGTGGCTGTAAAGGTTAGGTCAGGTTTGATTATGTTATTACAATTGACAATTGTCCCCCCCCCAACGGCTCATTTGTGCCACAAATGGGTATCAAATTTGGAATCAGCACATCAAACAAAACTAAAAATGACAAATTTATCCATGAAACAGACAAATAACAGGTGGTGGACTTACGACTAAAATTTTACCACAAATTGTAAGCCTCAAAGCCCTTTGTGACCTCTCCATTCAAGGTCGTGTTCTTGTTCTTGGTGGGTTAGGGCGAAGGTCATGTGTGGGTCGACCCTCAACATTCATCGTAACACATGTTCTAGTTCTGTTCAGCGAATGTTTCCAACGCATGAATAAAACATGAATGAAAAACCCGAGTCGTGTTACCTGTTATTCCCTTTTTATCTCTGCACGTGTTAACGAATCAACAACACCAACACCAACAAGTATTTGATCTACTGTGCACCAACAGCAAGACCCCTCGGTCACACGAAAGGACACAAAACAACCCAGGGGGTGTCATGCCTATCTCCGTAACGTGTCCACCCTGTCCAATGACGTCACGGTTCAATGACGTCACACTTACAGTTTACACCAATGGGGTGGCCGAATCGGGAGCGCTCGAGACCGGCGCGGCCGCCATGTTTGGGTACAGGGGCGGGCCTTGACCATATATGGGCATGGACCGCCCACTTTTTGCATACCTCGGTTTAACATCGCCTAGCGGCTCACCCTTACAATTTAGGAGAAAATGACCGAAAAGCGAGCTGTAGAGGACATTTCAATCTATCATTTAGTGCTTAATTCATCCCGGTGGAACTTAAGGTATTCAAATGGTAGGACGTGAAAGTAGGCCAATTTAACACTATTTGAATAGGGAGCGTGTGACGTCACCCCCATTCGCTGCCTACCCCGGACGGGTCTACCTAGTATATAGGGCCTTGAAAACAACCCAAGGCCGTATAAGAGAGGTAGAGTCATCCGGGGATTTTAGCGCCCCAATCGCTCAACATAAGCGTAACGTCACTAGTGCTCTGGTCCAACTCAGAGGCCTGTTCACGGGGTCTGCGGCCGCCGCGGCTCCCGCGGCCAGGAGGCGGAGCTTAATTTGAACAACTTTGAACACTTTTGCGGCCGCTGATGGCGTCCCATAAATGACACGTGTAGCGTTCGCAACGAATATGCAATTTCATGAAAACCATCAATGCTTTTCAAAACCATTCAACTACATGAATATCTACGAGTCACTACGAGTTGTCATTTTTGGTCAAACAACCGCCAGTGAGCCGCGATATCAACAAAACAGTGCGCAACCTTTGTCAGACGCGCGCCATTTATGTCGAAGTTCTATTGCGGCTGCTCCCGAGCAACCGCAGGAGCCGCAGAACGGAGAGTCTCTCCTCCCGGATCTGCCCTTTCGTGATTGGCTGACGATTAAGCCCCGCCCTCTTGGCCGCGGGAGCCGCGGCGGCCGCAGACCCCGTGAACAGGCCTCAGAGCTGTCGCCGCACGCGGCTCGGTGCAGTGCGAATATTTAGAACGGGATACGGATAGTTGCGCGGTGCGCCTAAGGTACGATCCTATTTAAGATTACGCCTACCGTTAGATAGGCAAGTTGCTCATTTCATATATTGAATGTCGGGCACATATCTGGAACAAATACAGAAGGTGTTACAGGTCATACCTCTCTATCTCCCCCAAGTCTTTGGGAGCTTGAAATGAAACAAAGCTTCTCAGTTAGCAAACAATTGTCGCGATAAACGACAGGGGACATAGTCCAGCATGGTAACTCTAACGATCAATGGCTCGAGACATAAACATGGTACATAGGACATATATAGGGACATAGGTGATATACACAAGTGTGGCACTGCGTGAAGCTGGGGTCGCGGTAGCGGATCGGTTTTTGGGACCGTGGCCGATTGCTGTGTCGTAGGGTTGTTGGTGCAGGGGACGGTGCCGGCACGAGTGGGGTGTCCACCATCGGCGGCGGGTCCTGCCATTGCGGGGCTTCCACTGGCTTCTGGGCTCGTGGCCGGGTGTTCTGCTGAGAAGATGCAGACGCGATGGATCGTGGCGGCGTGCGGGGTGCGCACGCCGGCGTTGATGGTTCCGGCGACTGACGGCGACAGGTCGGTGATGGAGGCGAAGAGTGTGGAGCTGGAGATGGTGTTGGTGGCAGAGGCGTCGCTCCTGCCGCCGGGGGTGCTTGTGGTCGTATGGGGGGCGACGGATGATGGTGACGCAGGCTGTCGAGCAGTTCATCCAGACGTGGGCTGCGGTTGGGGACAACCGGGCTGTATCTGCGCAGGAACTGGCGATTGCGCAGGGTTGCC
The DNA here is from genome assembly GCA_036785665.1 of Chirona hameri. Lineage (NCBI taxonomy): Eukaryota > Metazoa > Arthropoda > Thecostraca > Balanomorpha > Balanidae > Chirona > Chirona hameri. The sequence continues at coordinate 72,864 of JAXIVJ010000453.1, read as the reverse complement.
CGGCCGCTTCCGTCGATGCGCACTACATACTGGTTGTGCTGGCGCACCTCCACGACACGACCCGTTTTGTCCCACTTCTTGGGTGATCTCCCCATCTGGTTCTGTAGGCGAACTGTGTCACCAACCTTGAGAGGGGCAGCCGCTTGGTGTGCTCAGACCAGCGCTCGTGTGCGCGCATGTGTCTGTTTCGAAGGGCCTCTTCTCGGGCCATCAGAGTCTCCCTCCATGTGGGATGGGGATGATATTGGCCAGGGGGGATGGGGATGAAATCTCGCACTGGCCGCCCGAACACACAGCGTGCCGGCGATACTTTTGTGGAAGGGTCGGGGGTGTTACAACTTACGATACGTAAGTATCGCTCGCTGGAACTTGTCGACATTGGGCTCGCCGTTGTTGCCAGTGTTCCCCTCGATCAGACACTTCATGGTCTTGACACCGACTTCAGCCCGACAGTTGGCGTGAGGGAACGCCACGGATGATCGGCGATGTCGGACTCCCCAGGCTTCCAGGAAGGTTTCTGTCTCCCTTGCAGTGAACTCTGGGGTCCGCCGTCGCTGGTGAGTTCGTCAGCGATGCCGAAGGTGGAGAAGATTCGTCGAAGGCAGGCAATGAGGCCTTTGCTTCCATCACTTGCTTTCTCGATGATGGGCCAGTTCGAATACCAGTCAACGACGATGAGGTATGTCTGGCCTATGTATGTAAAATAGTCGGCACACACCTGCTGGAATGGGTACTCTGGAGACCGAATGTCTTCTGGGGGTGCACATGGCTGTGAGGGGGCGTTGCGACTGCATGGTCTGCATCTGTCGCGCGTCAGCCGTATGTCGGTCGTGATCCCCAGCCAGTAAACGCTGACTGCCGCTCGGGCGATCATCATGCCCACACCCTGATGAGCGCCGTGCAGACTCGACAGTACCTCTTCTCGCAAGCAGAGTGGGACGACGACTCGCTGATCGTAGAGGATGACACCATCACTGGTATACAAACCGTCACGAACGGCGTGGAAGTCGCGTAATTCTTCTGGCATGTCCTGGCGGTGTTCCGAAACACTTCCGTCTTCCACCATCTCCAGCAGTTGGTGCATCGCGGGATCGCTGGCAGTGGCTTCTCGAACGCGGTCCCACGTGACGGATCGGATCGCTGTGATGGCAGCGACGGCAATGTTGCCGGGTTCGTCGACGGTGATGTCATCGCAGAGGGGCATTCCGACAGGGGCGCCAGTGGGATACCGGGATGTGGCATCAGGAACACGGTTCTTGACCCCAGGGATGAACCGAACGTCGAATTTGAAGCGGAGGGTCTTCTCCTTGAGATTGCGCAGGCGAGCGTTCGGCAGGTCAGCCAACGATCGGTCGCGCAGGATCTGGTCAACCACAACGGTGAGGTCGCTGCATCCGAGCACGAAGAACCGTGCCTTCTCGAGTGCGTCTGCGACAGCGAGTGCTTCACCCTCGACTGGGGCGTAGCGTGACTCAGCGCCTGATGTGAACCGGCTTCCCACCAGGGTTGTCCTCCATCCTGTCGCGCAGCATAGTGGTGACCGGCCTTCACATGTGCAATGCTTCTGCAGGAGCCAGAACCCAATGCCGGTGCGGGACCAGTCGGTGGCCAGGACGGTGGGCCTGTTCCTCTCGAAGATCTGCACCCCTGTGGTGACTTCATGGATGATGACTCGTTTCGACTCCTCGAACAGGGCCTCGTGCTCCTCCGTCCACTCGAACTTGCCTGGTTTCAGGAGTTCGCGGAATGGCAGCATGACGTCAGCCATAGCGAATGCGTAGGAGACGTGGTTGATGACTCCGAACCAGGCTCGGATGTCTGTCAGGTTCTTGGGGGTGGGGAACTCGGCGATACTCTGGATGAATGCGCGGCATGGTCGGACCATCTCGGGGGTTATCTCGAAGCCCGCCAACTCCACAGTCCGTTGCGCGAAGACGAATTTCTCGGCGTTGAGGGTGATGCCGTGTCTTCCGCACATGTCCAGCCACTCCACTGTGCGCCAGAAGGTCTCGGCGATGCTGTCGCCCCAGATCAGGGTGTCGTCCACACACTTGGTGTATGACCTGTGGGAGAGGTCGGCAGACAGGACGATTTCATCGTATCGTCTCGTGTACCCGTCTCCGCTGGACACGTAGCCCTGGGGGGCCACGCGGTAGCGGTATCGCCCCCACGGGGTCAGGAACGTGGTCAGGTGCCGGTCGTCTTCGTGGAGGGGGACGCTGTGGTACCCGTTCCACGCGTCCAGCACTGTCTTGTAGGTGGCGCCTGGGACAGACCGTGCTTGGTGAAACGGACTTGGCGTGTGATGGGTTTCCCTCACAGCGTGACGGTTCAGTGGCTGGAGGTCCACGCACCGCCTTTGTTTGCCGTTCTTCTTGGAGACCACCACCATTCGGTGACACCAGGTGACCGGTTCGCCCACAGGTACCGTTTCGATCACTCCGAGCTGCACGTCTCTGTCGAGGGCTTCCTTGACTTCAGCCTGCCAGTGCAAGGGCACGGGGATGGCCTTGTGACAGACCACTGGGTCTGCGTCCTTCTGGATCATCAGGCGTAGAGGCGGGCCGTCCATCGTTGTCAGCGGCTGATGTTCACACGTGTTAAACGTGCTCGAGGAGTAGTAGTCCACCAACCACTTCCGTAGTTCTGTTGCAGTCTCCTCCGTGGCCTCTATTGGAAGATTGGTAGGCATGGGCGGTGGCGGTTGACGTGTTGGACACGAGCATGATTGGTACTCGTCAGCAGGGGTACCATCTGCCGATACAGAGGCCAGTCCGATGGCCGGGAATGCGGCGTCTATCATACCGAGATCACGGCAGGCGTCTCGGCTCAGATAGACGGTCTTTGTCGAGGGTGTGATGTAGACGAACTGACGAGTTTCACGCCGTCGACCCTGACATTTCCCGGAGACTCGCAAGATCACAGCCCCGTCGCCAGGTGTTACAGGTCATACCTCTCTAACCGTGGATAATTATCCTTCCCTTAATTCATGCTGAGGGGGAGACAGCCATACGCTGCCTTGGTCTGTGTAAGGGGCGACTGGCGAGACGGCCATACACTGCACCGGTCTGACTGAGGGGTGATACGGCCATACGCTGCACCGGTCCGGCTGAGGGGTGAGACGGCCATACGCTGCCCTGAGGCCTGTTTACGGGGTCTGCGGCCGCCGCGGCTCCCGCGGCCAAGAGGGCGGGGCTTAATCGTCAGCCAATCACGAAAGAGCAGATCCGGGAGGAGGGACTCTCCGTTCTGCGGCTCCTGCGGTTGCTCGGGAGCAGCCGCAATAGAACTTCGACATAAATGGCGCGCGTCTGACAAAAGTTGCGCACTGCTTTGTTGATATCGCGGCTCACTGGCGGTTGTTTGACCAAAAATGACAACTCGTAGTGACTCGTAGATATTCATGTAGTTGAGTGGTTTTGAAAAACATTGAGGGTTTTCATGAAATTGCCTATTCGTTGCGAACGCTACACGCGTCATTTATCGGACGCCATCAGCGGCCGCAAAAGTGTTCAAAGTTGTTCAAATTAAGCTCCGCCTCCTGGCCGCGGGAGCCGCGGCGGCCGCAGACCCCGTGAACAGGCCTCTGGTCTGCTTGAGGGGGAGGAGGAGAGACGGCGATACGCTGCACCGGTCTGACTGAAGGGTGAGAAGGCCATACGCTGCCCCGGTCTGGCTGAGGAGCGAGACGGCCGTTCGCTGCCCCGGTCTGGCTGAGGGGTGAGACGGCCATACGCTGCCCCGGTCTGGCTGAGGGGCGAGACGGGCATACGCTGCACCGGTCCGGCTGATGGGGGATGGAGACGGCCATACGCTGCCCCAGTCTGTCTGAGGGGCGAGACGGCGTATGCTGCAGGTCTGACTGAGGGGTGAGACGGCCATACGCCGCCCCGGTCCGGCGGAGGGGGAGGGGGAGACGGCCATACGCTGCCCCGGTCTGCCTGAGGGGCGAGACGGTCATACGCTGAACCGGTCTGACTGAGGGGCGAGACAGCCATACGCTGCCCCGGTCTGACTGAAGGGTGAGACGGCTATACACTTTCCCAGTCCGGCTGAGGGGGAGAGACGGCCATACGCTGCCCCGGCCTGGCTGAGGGGCGAGACGGCATACGCTGCAGGTCAGACTGAGGGGTGAGACGGCCATACGCAGCCCCAGTCTGGCTGAGGGGCGAGAAATATCACTGTTTGGGCTTAATGTTCAAGATATGCTTTAAAAAAAGCATAGACTTGCAACTTAACTACCTAACTTACTTATCTAACGGCGACGACTTCAAATTGCCGCTCATCAACACCCGTCAAAAGACCGCAAAACGCTCGAAAGTGCAGCTGTGGCGACGGGGTTGGCCGCAACTGAATCAGAGCACCAGTGACGTCATCGCTAATGCTTAGCCACTCGGCAGCCGATACATGGAGAATCCCGGGATGACACTCCCTGCAAAAGAACGAGTGTAACCGGTAGCCCTTCCCCACCTGAGCGCTGTTCGGCGGCCGGCTCTCGCGAGAGCGCTCACCGACGTCACACAGGGCAGTGTCGTCATAATGAGTGACGTCAGCTCGCGGCCGCCGAACACCGGCGAGCAAACCCGTTAGCAAGCCATGCTAGCGCTCTTTTTCAATCGCTGGAATGCCACTCGCGCGCGAGCACGTGACGTCACGTAAGGGGGCACGCGTACATGAAACTGTGCGCGTGTTGTCATCGTTTGCTCGCTCCTGATTGGTGAATCGCACGTTGCTAGGCAACCTGCGAGCCCACTAGCACTGGCTAGCGTGAGAGCCGGCAGCCGAACAGGGCTCAGTAGTCCTCTCCGCAACGCCACTTCGGGTATTATGCGTGCCCGGCAGTTAGTAATTCGTCATCTCTAGCGGGTTGTCATGGCAACCCGCTACTGGTGGGCGGCGTCGGCTAGGCGGCGAGGCAGTCGAGTGTGGGGTGTCGTGGGGGATGCCACGCGCGGTGCCGGAATAAACATTCTGTGCTGTTATTCTCGAGTCTCGAGTCACGAGTGAAACCGAGTGAAAAGCTAAGGAAACCGAACACGAACGGTAACATTGGGGGCTCGTCCGCTGCGTCCCTAGGCCAGCGAGCTTCCGTGACGTGTTGTGAATTTTTCATGGGCAGTAATTTTAATTTCCATAATCATGTCGCTCTCTGATACCGGTTCAGCCAGCGACTTACAACATCCGCAAGCTGATGTTGTCGTGGAGGAGAAGCCTGCAGCGGCCATGCTCGCATTTATGGAAGAAATGCGAGGTCAGATGAACCAGGGGCGGATCCAGGATTTTCTAAGGCAGGGAGCTTCAGGCCTGAGGGCGGCATATTTCCTCGGTGACGGGGGCGGCATGGTGCCTTCCGAGGGCGGCATAATGCCTTCCGAGGGCGGCGATGTACCTTCCGAGGGCGGCATAATGCGTTGTGAGGGCGGCAAGATGTCTTCTGAGGGTGCCAGGGTGCCTTCCAAGAGTGATACGATGCTGTTGGTAGACGCAAGGGCGCCCTGGCGGCCTCCCGAAAACGCTACGGCGCCGGCAAATCCTATACAAAAATGGCGCTGCGGCGCCCTCGGGCATCCCGGCGCCGGGATGCCCGAGGGCGCCGTTTTCTAAGGCAGGGGGCTTCAGCCCCTACGCCCCCCCTGGATCCGCCACTGAGATGAACAACCAGAACAGGGAAATCGCCGCTTTGCGACATGCTGTTTCTGTAATGGCGGCTCCGGTGGACAATGGCGGCGGAGGGGCTGTCATGGCGGCTCCAGTGGACAGTGCGGGCGCGGATCCAGACGACGCCGCCCCCACTGCCGCCGCCGTGCTTCCTGCGGGCCGTGTCACGGTTCCATGTCACCCTCCTCGTTCTCACGAGTTACTGGCGTACAACGACGCTGCAGAGACTATGGCCGATTTTTTCGTCCGATTTGAAAGGTATTGTGCGGCAGAATACCGAGGGACCTTCGATGACGCGTTACCGCTACTCCGCTCCAAGCTGTCCGGCCGTGTACTCGAGCTCTTTGATGCTAACGGACCGCGGAGCTCATACCAGGTGATGAAACGTCGCCTGCTGGAGTGGGCCTCGCGTCAGGGCGGCTGTGAGGCGTCGTCGGCGACGGACGCGTACCGGGACGCTGCGCGCCGGCCGGGTGAAATGCTGGCAGTTTATGCCTTCCGGCTGGCTGCGCTGTTCGAGGACGAATACCCAGAGGTCGACAAACGGGTGAGCAATGATCTGCGCTTCAAACTGTTGTCGACGCTGCCTACGTGTGCCGCTGACTTTCTCCGTCGGCAACTGCGATATGCGCTGGTTAACCATAACACCACCCTCACCTGGAACGGGCTGGTGTCGTACCTCGAATGTGAACGTTTCGAATCGGACGCTGAGGCCATTCAGGACTCGTTATACGTGCGGACTTCGGCAGAGCGCGGCAGTCGGTCGGCAGCTGTGCGGCGGCCGTGCCGCTCCTCCCGCCCCGGATGACATCACCGCGGCCGCAGTCTGCATATTGTGACTCTCGTTCGCCGCTGGCGAGTCAGACAGTGATTCTGACTGCGCTCCTCGTTCAATCAGTCTCGCGCGCGGCACACTCGAGTCGCGTGGCGCGCCAGCTCGACAGCGCCGCGTACCGGACACCCTGCAGCTGCGCTCGCCGGTCCGCGAGCGCCGCACGACCACGCCGCGCTCGCCGACCCGTGAGTGCCTCGATGCCTCTCCGATCTGTGATTTCTGCCGCCGCCGCGGTCACACCAAGAGGGAGTGCCGTCGCGCGAATAACCTGTGTTTCACGTGCGGCGCCTCCGGCAACTTCGCGCGTGACTGCCCTGTGACCCGCGACGATGAGACTGGTCCCTCCGTCCCGGGTCATCTGCGCCGTTCCGGCTCGCCGCGGCCATCGAGCGGGACCCGGTACGACTCGTCTGGCTCGACTGTGGTGCATGAAGAGCGCGGAGAGTCTCGACTCCGCCGCCGCGGGGGGCGTGCCCCGGCACCCAGCCGGTCGGAAAACTAGAGGGTCGTACCGCCGCAGCGGGGCCAGCTGCTACGACCGTTTCCAGCCCTGCATCTCAACAGTCCATGACTGCGCCTGATACCGACCTACCGGACACCACTGCGCCTCTGTTACCGTGTCCCGGTGTGCTGCATGCAGAAAATGTCTTCGCCTCGTCTGTTCGGCCGGAACCGGCTCTGCACGCGGCGTTTGTCGTTGGTTCTCAGACTGTGACTGGTGTCTTGGACACCGGCTCTGGCCGCTCGATGATCGCGCGGCACCTGGTCATTGACAACCTGATTCGACCGAGCTCGGAGGTCATTCACGCTCTCGGTGGTCGCGAGTTGCGTCCGGTGGGATGTGCAGATGTCACTGTTGTGTTGCACGGAGTGTCGCTCGAACTCACCAACTGTCTAGTGCTCGGCTCAGACCTGGCTGTAGTCGCTCTTGTTGTCGGCTGCGATGCGCTGGAACGACATGGCCTGTGCCTCGACGTCTCTCGCCGCTCGGTCACCGGCCGACACGCGGAGGGCTCGCAGTGGACGCTGTATCTTCCCACTGGCGATCTCACCTCTGTATGTGCGTATTTTGCGCGCGCTGTGCCTTGTCGAGCGATGCGGGATGTAACGGTTGCGCCTGGTGACTCTGTGACCCTGCCCTGCACGGTTAGTTCCCAGCCTACCTGTGCCTCGTGTGGCCCGTCTCCACGCTCGTATGTGTTCACTGGTGGCGTCTCCAGTGCTCCTTGCCTACAGCCGGTTGATGGAATTATGGCCCTGTCAGAGCCTCGCGTGCTCGTTTGTAATCGAGGGTTTGTACCAGTCACTGTCCGGAAGGGGGCACAGGTCGGTCAGCTGCACACAGCGGCGGACAGCATGTTTGACTGTGACGTACTGTGGACGTACTCACCGCTTCTTCGGACACCGCACGCGAGCAGCCCCGTCGCCCGCCGTCCGCGGACGAGATACCTGGTCTCACACGTGACCAGCGGGACGCTGTGCAAGAGATCTTCGATCGGCATTCGGCGGTGTTTGCGAGTGATGACGCCCACGCTGGGGTCCCGCGATCTGCTCTGACAGCGCACCGAATCGAGCTGACGGACGACACTCCGATCTACATTCGACCCCGCCGCATGTCTCCTCCGATCACCGAGGAGGTTGAACGTCAGTGTCTCGAGCTCGAACGTCTGGGGATCATCGAACGCTGCAGTTCTGCGTGGAATGCGCCGATCGTTCCGATTCGCAAAAGGAACGGATCTCTTCGCTTGTGCATCGACTATCGCCGTCTGAACCGGCGTACTGTGACTGAACGCTTCCCGATGGCGGATGTCGCCGATTCCGTCTACAGCGCGCACGACATGCGCTGGTTCAGTGCGCTGGACATCGAACGGGCCTATTATCAGCTCGCGATCGCGGAGGAGTCGCGTGATTTCACTGCGTTCAGCACTCAACGCTCACATTATCGGTTCCGGTGTCTCAGTTTCGGTTTGAAAAATGCACCTGCCGTCTTCCAGCGTGAGATGCAGGCCATCTTCGCGGGCTTCTCACGCCAGCAGCTGGTCGTGTATCTGGATGACCTCCTGCTGATGGAATCGTCGTTCTCGGGCCATCTCCGGCTCGTGGACGCTGTCCTGTCGGCGCTGGAGGCGCACGGCATCACGCTGAACGCAGCGAAGTGCAGCTGGTTTCAGCCTGAGGTCAACTTCCTTGGACATCAGCTCTCGGCAACAGGACTGCGCAAAGCACCCGAGTACATCGAGAAGGTTCGGAGTTTCCCGCGCCCGCGCACCGTTCAGGAATTACGTCAGTTCCTCGGTCTCGTTAACTTCCAGCGGAAGTTCGTCCCGAGCTGCTCTGACATCGCTCGCCCTCTGTCAGAGCTCACCGGTCAGTCAGGCTCTACTGTGCTCACCTGGACGCCGGACATGACTGGCTCGTTCGAACAGCTGAAGGACGAGATCGCGCGCGATATCACGCTCGCCTTCCCTGACTACAGCGACGACGCCCACCTGCTCTGTCTCTGGGTGGACGCGTCGGCGTACGGTGCCGGCGCCTGCATCACTCAGCACCAGCACGGACAGGACCGCTCCATCGCGTTCGCCTCGACGTCCTTCACGAACGCTCAGCGCGGCTATTCGGCGACTGGTCGGAAGCTCGCGGCGCTCCGCTGGGGCGTGAAAACCTTTCATGCGTTCCTGGCTGGTGTCCGCTTCATGCTTACACCGATCAACAGGCGCTCGTTCATATGCACTCATTGCGACTGCTGAACCATCGGGTCGCGAGGACTGTGGAGGAGTTGGCGGCCTACGACATGGAGATCCGTCACGTTCCGGGCCGTCTGAACGCCGCCGCTGACATGCTGTCGCGTGTGGACGTCCCGGAGGGGGCGCCGCCTGTGCCTGACACCTCCCCCGACACGGGTCCCCCGCCTGGTCTCATCCTCTCGCATCGGCCGGAGGGGGGAGGGGACAGCTTGGTTGAGTGCCTCTGCAAGTGGATGGGCAACAACGCGCTTCATCCAGCTGTCAACCACGAGCTCCGAGCGAAGCTGATCGAAGAGGCTCTCCGCTCGCCGGGAAGATACGGGCTGAAACTCGATCGGTCCGTGCGCCAGGCGCTGCGTTTGATGCACCTGCCCGGACAGCCGCTGGCTGTCGAGCTGCTTGCGGTGTTCGCGTGCTTGTTTGACGTGAGAGTGTTGGTGAACTTCGGACCTGACAATCCGATGACCTTCTGCAGTGCGCGCCACAGTCTAAACGGAAACGTTCACCTACAGTGTCTAGCGGGCATCCACTTTAATCTGCTCGCGGAGAGGGGCGCGCTGTTCGAGCAGAACCCTGTGCTGACAGCGTACATTGCGAGCGAGGAACGCGCCCGGGACGGCTCAGAGCAGAGCTCACCACCTCGACGCGGACCAGACGCCCAGGCGGGCGACGTCGAGGGCGAGGCTTCAAAAGAGCCTGCGTGTGGACATGTGTGCAGTTCGCGCTGCTCGATTGCGGCGACCTGCAATAGACAGGCAGTTTGTGCGATGCTGGATAGCGGCGCGGCCGTCAGCTTGTGCAGTGCTGACACACTGAGGCGTATCGGCTTCAGTGATTCTGACGTTCGCCGTAGCAATGTGGTGCTACAGGGGATCGCTGGGTTAACGTTCGGGACTGAGTACGTCGAAGCCGAAGTCGCGCTTTCACCCGACATGATGCCAGTTCGTGTCCCCTTGGTGATTGACCGTAGCAACTCGTTCGGTCACTGTCTGCTGTTAGGTGTGAACTTCCTGCAAGCAGTCGGTGCTATCATTGACATGAAACGACGTGAGGTGACCTATGGAGACTGTGTTAGTCCGATGCTCGAGCGGACGCACGCACCAGATGACAGCAGTCTGATCGGACTGGCACAACCGCAACGCGTGCCAGAAGTCGCAGCTGTGCGCGACCATCAGCGGCACAACCGTTTGATCCGATCTCTCGCCCACCATGTTCGGCAGAAAACAAACAGGAGAGATCTGCCAGCATCGCTTCGCCGTTTCCGCTCGCACTGGAAGCGAATCACCATCGTTGACGGACTGGTGATGCATCAGCACGTCGAACACGACCACGTGCCTGTAGTGTCTCGTGACTGGCTTGTGGAGCTGGTCGGGACGATGCACGCAGAGTCCGCGCACGCCGGTCGTGACAAGCTGGTCAGCATGATATCCCAGCAGGTTTTCTGTCCTGGGGCGCTCAACATCGTGGCGGATGTGGTTGGTGCCTGTACTAAGTGCCAGCTGTTCAAGCCGTCCTCGCAGGTGAAGCAGCCTCCGACAATCAAAATTGAGGCCAGCGCGCCATACCAACTGATCGTGGCGGACTTGGTTATGCTTCCGCGCAGTGGACGCGGTCACATCGGGTGTCTTGTCGTGGTCGACCATGCCTCCAAGTTTGGCGTTGCAGTGCCGATTCGGTCCAAATCGTCACCCGCGGTAGCTACGGCATTCGAGCAGCGGGTACTGCCAGCACTTCTCCGTCCAGCGGCCCGCTGCCTGACTGACAACGGCGGTGAGTTCCGTGGAGCTGAGTTCGAGGCCGTTCTGCTGCGATGGGGCATCGAACATGTCCTGTCTACTCCGCTGCGCGCGCAGGGTCACGGTGCGATGGAACGCCTCAACCGCACGCTTGGCCAGTCTTTCCGGATGCTGGATGGCGCGCCGGGAGACTGGGACCTTCGCCTTCCCCAAGCTGTCTCAACGTACAACACAACCGTGCACTCTGAGCTGGGCGTGACGCCAGCCCAGTACCTGCTGGGGCGCGTGCACGAGACCAGCGACGTTCCGCGAGTCCCGATGGCGACGCAGCGTGAATGGCGCCCGGGACACCCAAGCTTCGCGCCCTTCCGCGCCGGCGATCGCGTCAAAAAGACGATCGAGCGCCCGGGAAACCTGTTGTCCCTCAAGCTCGGGCCCCGCTACGTTGGTCCGCTGACAGTGACGCGAGTGAACGCCAACGGCGTGACCTACGAGGTCAGAGACGGGAGGGGTCGAGATCAGCGAGCTCACCACGCACAGCTGAGACAATGGAAGAGCCCACCAGCGTATCTACGGCGAGCTTCTCCGCGCGTGCAGAGCCTCTTTGACTGGGCGAGCGGCGAAGCGGAGCCACGTGACGGGGCAGAACCAGCAGCTCCCGTCAATCTTCAAGTGCCGTGTGGACTGGTGCCGCAGCCAACCACACCTCCTGAGTCAGCGCGACATGGAGTGACGCAGCTGACTGTACCGCGCAATTCAGCGCAACACGTGACAGCCGCGCGACGCGAAACGCCGCAGCAAACGACGCCGGTGCGACGCGAGACAGCGTCAACGTCGTCGCCGCTCCGACCCTGCCTGCGGTCACCACGGCGGACTGACGAGCGGACGGTGCAAACTTCGCCAGTGTCACAGCAGGTGCGATTCCAGATGCCAGCCGCCACGGATGCCTCTAACGGGGGTATCCGCAGGTCGTCGCGAACTCGACACTCTCCGCAATGGATGAGCGACTACGATATGTGATGAACCCCTTTCGCGTGTATGTGTTCGTTTGACGGGGAATGTACTGTCCTTGTTGAGGTGCGGCGTTGGCTGGCGGGGGGGGGGAGTGTAACCGGTAGCCCTTCCCCACCTGTAGTCCTCTTCGCAACGCCGCGTCGGGTATTATGCGTGTCCGGCAGTTAGTAATTCGTCACCTCTAGCGGGTTGTCATGGCAACCCGCTACTGGTGGGCGGCGTCGGCTAGGAGGCGAGGCAGTCGAGTGTGGGGTGTCGTGGGGGATGCCACGCGCGGTGCCGGAATAAACAGTCTGTGCTGTTATTCTCGAGTCTCGAGTCACGAGTGAAACCGAGTGAAAAGCTAAGGAAACCGAACACGAACGGTAACACGAGGCTACACAATGTTGACTTCATAACATCAGAGGCCTGTTCGGCATATAAGATTATTCGACTGCGCATGCGCAGTAAGACGCACTGAGCCTGGGTGGAGGCTAGCTGGCGAATGACGTCAGAAACAATGACGTCATATCCCGTCATGCTCGTCAGATTGTCTAAGCCAAAAAATCCTGGATGTGCACCCCGTGCCCGATTTTATGTGCCCGATTTTGGAATACAATTTCTACGATATCGGGGCCGGCGACAAAATAAGCGGGCACATATCGCGGAAACTGGTGGATTTTGATAAGATGAAGATAAAGGCTACACAACCCGGGTTCGAGTCGCTTCGGCGCTCGTTATTTGCTCCTGACTGGGATGGCCTGCGGCTGGTGGCAGCGGTCGCACTCAAGGTCAGGTGACGAGGGGTCAGGTGAGCGGGGCGGACCGTGTTCAGGTATGTCGGGCACGTAAAACTTTCGTCTCTAAATTCTGCCGGCCAACAGGAATTGCGCGATCGAGTGGTGAGGTCAGGACCTGCGCAACAAGCTCTGCTTAGCGTGGGTCCTGACCTCGGAAATCCATCCACACAAAACATTCGGACTATAAAAAAAGCAACTCACCTCATCGGCTGATGATCACGGTCTTCGTTGACGTGATTTATGACAACGTCCTCATCGCTACTTGCTTGGTCTTCTATGAAAGCATTGTTGATTAAATCAAACTTAAAGGAAATAGTTCACCTTGGAAAAATTTTACCCAACACGATTTGATTATATTTTTTAATACAATTTCTTTTTATATTGTCAAAAATAGCCTTATATCGCGCCGATTCAGGACAGAAGGCCGTACATTTGTATTGTTTATCAAAACTATATGCATACTCTCTGAGTCAGAATCCTGACGTCACGCGAATGTAAAAAATGGTTCAGCCAATCAGATTCGAAAGTAGTCGCGTAAAGATAGACTCGCATTGGAGATGTGCCAACCGGCGGCCGGCGATCGCTTGCTAGCACCAGCTGCAAGCTGATTGGCTGATGGTATAGCCTCTGCCCGGGCTAGAACCAGTACAACATTCTTTCGCCAGCACCGCATTCCTTTGACAAAAACTCAAATATATTCGACTGGAGAGTCTTTTCAGTCAAGAAAACTTGCAGATAGGGGTTTCCCAACACGGGGTACAAAACTGCTATCTCAGTTTAAAACTAATGTTGAAGGTGAACTATTTCCTTTAAAAGAAATGAGGAATCCCTCTTCGCTTACCTTCCATCCCGATTACAATATGTAAATCAATTATCATAAACAATTCGAAGGCACACGTATTTCAGGCGTCACAACGGGATTGCAAAATCTAGAGCCAAGATCTACAATAAAAAAAACAGAAAACAGAAACTTATAGAAAGGCTGCTGCAATTTTGTATAGGCCACTTCTGCATTGCAAATGCAATTGTCCAAGAATATTCGGTATCTATGGCCTTGATTCGGCTTATCTATGACGTCCTCAAAAGTGTCATGACGTCACCGAAGGTATGACGTCTTTTAAGCCAATAATATTATTAGATACCGAACAGGCCTCTGATTTAGGCAGATGTAGCGCAGCAAAATTACAGTAGCATAAATGATAGAAATTTATGGTTTTAAGGCGTCACCCAAATACCGAGGCACGATTGGTTAACATCCTTTTTATTTCCATTCCTCTCAAACAACTGCAACTGACAACAACTGAAATTGGTTATATACCAATGTTTTGTATGTAAATGATGTTAATAGCCTGCAAATTACATTTTGCATCATCTGACTTTGTACAATCTTATTATTTTACCGTTTTAACTTTTATTTACGTTTTCAATAAATTGTATGACGTCATTTTCTCACATCTTCAAATTGCAATGGAAAATCCTTTTAATCCTTTGTATCTATATGAACGGTATCTATTGCCTTGATATGAACTTTGAGAAAATCAAGGTATATTTGATATTTCTGCTCCTAATCAGAATTCTTAAAAGCCCTCTTTTATATTGGAAGCAGATAGTCTTATGACGTCAAAATATAAGCGGTCATCATTGGTCAACAACACAAGCCCAGCATGAATGGTGTGCTAGTTCGTGATCGTGTTTTCTTGAATTTAGCATTTTATCCTTATTCGTAGTCTTTTTCCAAAAGTATTTGACATGAAGGGAAGACAATTAAATGTTTTTAGTATTTTAATATTGTTTTTAACATTTTTATGCTTCATGAAAGGCATTCAATCTAACGCCTGTAAATGCACAGGATAATAGTTTCTGTGATGTCATAATGAATACCTCTTTGCTCTTATGATTTTGTATATCTTGTACGTAGCCCACATTTTGAAATTTGTAGCAGCGCCCGCGCGTGGTGAGAAATGCTATTTTTGTGTTTCCTACCTGTAATATTTTAATTTAATGTTTATATCCATATTTATCAATTTGTGATTTAGAAAGCGATTTAGTACACAGCTCACATAATGCAACGCACAATGTACTCAGCAAGCATTTCGTAGATCCCAAAATGAAAATAGATCTCGATTCTCAGGATCTCAGTTGCCAGTTGGGCAAACTGGGGGGCCTGGGGAGCAGATAAAAAATGGATCAATCAATAAATAGATCGAAATGGGTGGTGATGCCCATATACCATACCATACATTCATCAATAATTTAGAGTAGGTCAGTAAGGTCACAACCTGAAGGCCCCGGTCACATTGAGCTCTGGATGTGGTGTACAGCGTGTCAGTCAGTGTCTGGGATGACTTAGTGTAGGTCAACCCAGTGCTTGTCGAGGCATGACTCAAACTGGCAGATAGAGGGGACCCTCTCACCACCTCTGCGGGGACTGTTTCAGTTGTTGACTCCTGACACTGAAGGCATGCCGGCGAACCCTGGACACCGCTCTTGGCTTGGACAGCTTCCAATGGTGACCTCTGAAGTCTGATGTGCCTGTTCTCTGATGCAATGAAGAAGTTTGTTGGCCTGACAAACGTTGGATCTAGGTTGACACCTCTTTAGATGATTCTCTCTTACCTGGTTCTCTTACCTGGTTGGGTTCCCATTGGTCAGATAAAAGAAAATCAAGGGGACAGAGTAAAAGGAAAGGAACCCTAGACTCTGAGACGTGCCGGTTCTTTAAGTATGTAGTTCAATTAACAAAGATAGGGCAGTTCCTAACTGGAAATTGTGCACCTCCCAATTTGATTGGCAATGACATAGCCATTATTCATGAGAACAGCTTGGAATAATTAACACAAATATAGCCTAGCCTATGGATTCGACTATCATGCAAAATCGTACAGACGGTCATGTAGACAGGATTGCAGCCCACGCTTGAAGCACGAGGGATTGGGAGCACACACAGTGGTAGTTGGTAGTGAGTTCCACACGGTAGTACAACAAACAGGGAAAAAACACTTTCTGACGTCAGTACGAGTTAATATCGGGAATACCTTGAAGCAGTGACCTCTAGTTTGACTTTGGGGAGCAATGCGAAAAGATCCTCAGGGGATCAGCAAGATTTCCCATTGAAAATCTTCCAGCACTGAATTAGGTCAGCACGCAGTAGCCTACCTTGCACAGAGTAAAGGTTCAGTGCCTTTAAACGATCAGCATAGCTTAGGTCGCCTAACCCGGAGATGTGCTTAGTCCATTTCCTCTGTACGTTTTCCAAAAGACGCAAGTCTTCAAGGTAGCCAGTAAACCAGACGCATGAGCAGTACTCTATGATGGGTCGGATATGAGTAGTGAGCAGGAAGAGCATAAATTCAGGGGATCAGCAGACAGTGGACTTAAGGAAACTTTGGGCTAAACTGCCTGCCTTGTGGGCAACAGTCTGGATGTGCTCATGGAATTTCAGATCTGTATCTATAGTAACTCCAAGGTCGATGTGGGAAGTGACCGGGTGGATTTGCAGTCCATTAAGGTAATACAGAGGAGGCGTAGGTCAGCACATCGTTTAGAGAATCGGAGAACAGCACATTTCTTTGAGTTCATGTGTAGACCCCAAGACGCTGCTGTGGTATGCAGCAGGTCAATATCTCTTTGGACATCTTGCAGTGGAAGAGTGCTGCTGAGTGGGGGGCGAGGGTGGCCTGAGATTGACACATGCATACATCTTAAGGTCGTCTGTGAATATCTTGTAGGCACTTCGCAGTTGGGAGGTAACATTGTTAAAGGGAGTGTGCCTACTGTTTTGGAATGTCAAAAATATTTTTCATACGGTAAGTAGCTGTTGGTTTGATTGTTGTATATGATGAAATTCACATCTGGAGCCCCTTTAGTTGAATTTTCACTTATATTGTTTTTTGTTTATTTTTGTTTTGATATCTATAAAACGATCGCCAGTATGGTGATGTTATGTAAAACAGCGCACATAAGACAATACAGTTACGGTCACATCATGCAAGATAGAAATACGAGTTTTGCACAGCACGTTCTTGCCACTGAACTTTATTATGTGCAAGTTTCGTAGCTCTAAATTGATATCTTCTTCAAAAAATGGCCATCGGCCATCATCGAAACGGCCATCATCGAAAAACATGATGGCCGTCCAGTTTCTGTTTGGCTGCTGCTATCAGCGTGCACAAGCTGTTTTGTTGAATAGCTATTGGCCGGCGCTAACAATATGCTAGCAGTTTAATTAATAGTTGCAGTGCTTCTAGTAGCGGAAGCCCTCTGGAGTCTACCCAATAACTTTTTGCTCCCAAGCAAATTCCTGGAGTCTTTGAATATCTCAGCAACTAGGGTGAATCTGGAGAAATGAAGTAATGGTTCAATTCAGAAAATTGTGTTCTATAGACCAGTGTCAATAACCCCAACTAAGCGATGTGAGTAGGCACACTCCCTTTAATGTAAATCAAAAACAGCAGTGGGCCAAGCACTGAGCCCTGGGGACACCACTAAGTATGTTTCTGGGTTGGCTGAGATGGCCTTTCACACATACTCTCATTTCTCTATCAGTAAGGAAAGAAGAAATCCATTGCAACACATGTCTGTTAACTCCAATAAAGCCCAATTTAGCAATCGTGACATAGGTCATGACATACAACATCAAAGGCTTTACTAAAATCAAACAGGATTACATCAGTTATGCCTCCCCTATCAGTATTGAGAGACACTTCATTGCAAACCAGCAGTAGTTGGTCCATAGTGGATCTCCCAGCTCTAAAGCCGTACTGATGGGGAGAGAGCAAGTGGTTAGTTTCAAGATAATTTATGAGGTGTGAGCACACAATACGCTCCATTGTTTTACAACAAACTGATGTGAGACTTACAGGTCGGTAGTTAAGTGGGTCATACCGAGGGCCCTTTTTGAATATGGGAATTACCAGTGATGATTTCCAGGTAGAGAGTACTCTCCCCTCCCGTAATGATTTACTATAAATGAAGTGCAATGGGTAGGCTAGATACTCCCCACAGTTCTTCAACAGAAGTGGATGTATGCCATCTGGGCCCATGGCTGAGTTTCCATCCAGTTCAGCTAGGGCGGCACAGACGTTGTTGACAAGATATTATTATATCATTAAGTGAGCCATCAAAGAACTGATGGGGTGCTGGGTTGTCAGGAGTGTTCCTCGTGAACACAGAAACAAATGCTGCGGCGAATATTTCGGACATGGGTCCAGCTTGATCAGTGAGGTTTCCTGAATTGAGTTTAAGCGGTCCAACCGTCGGGCGACCAACTTTTTTGTTTCTTATATAAGAGTGGAGAAGCTTTGGCTTCTCTTTTGATTTAAGCATCAATCCTTTCTCGTACTCTACTTGGGACTGGATCGCAAAGTTTCGGTACTGTCGGTTTATGGCAGCAAAGGTAGCGTAGGCTGAGAGCGCTCCCATGGAGCGTCTGCCGAGATACCCTCTGGCAACTTTGTACTTGCTCCAGGCACTTTGTCGTAGGTGGATAAGGGACGTAAGTGGTCTGGTTGACCAAGGAGGTTTCCGGTCGGCAGGAGGTGTCATGGGCACGTTTTCCTCAATCAAGTCTGTGATCAGCGAGGCAAAATGGTTGAACGCTTCTTCTGAGTCGCGGTATGCTAGCTCATTGTCCCAGTCAATGGTTCCCAGGCTGCGGCGAATGGTTCCGTAGCGGCCTCTATGCCAGGCTCTCATATGGCCAACAGTTGAAAAATCAGGACCGGGGTCAATTACATTGGCGAAAACATAATAAAAAATAGTGGCGCAGTGGTCGCAACCGGGGAGCGGTGGAATGACCTCCACAAGACCCACACGGTCGGCTTCTGATGTGAGCACCAAGTCGAGGATATTTCCGGATCTAGGGTAGTTAGGCTCAGATACCCACTGGGTGAGGCCCAGTGAGTTAAATACATCTGGTAGACCTGGATCATGTCGCCTCTATGGCAGCAGTAGTAGAGCGAGGCATTGGCGTACTCAACATGCAGGCTCACCAATGTCTTGTAGAGTAGTGGCACAGTGGACTTGTCTAGTTTCTTGAACAACCTCTTGATGACAATGAGGACAAGGCCTGTCAGGCCAGCCAAGGACATTGAATGTATAAGGACATTTAATATAAATTTGGATACATTTTGGTACATTCTCACTTTCAAACATGCCATAACCACAAGGAATGCCCATAAACACAATATTTATCTTCCAAGATGAAGCACATTATTAACTTTCAATTATTTTTTACCTTTGAGCCTGCAAAATCTTACTTTGACTTGTTTGGAAGAATGTATAATCCATTTAGATTAACCAGCTGATTGTGCAATCTAAATTTGGATTAGCCACCTGGTTGGTGATCTAAATTTTGATCAGCCAGCTGTTTGCGTGATCTAAAAATGGATCGCTGCCAGAATTTGATGCTGTGCAAAATCAATATTTAGATTGCAGTATCTGAATGATTGAAAGCGAACATAAATTTCCTTAGTTTGCTTTTCATGTTCTGAGAACAGTTGAATGCTTTTCCTTGGTGATCTTGTGGTTCTAACCTTAATTTATCACTCTGTAACTTTAATATTGGCATTTAAAGTTAGGTCTGCAAGACACAAGTATGCCCTAATATGGACATAAACTATATATTTATTGCCCAATTTATTTTTGTATCTGCCCCCATCAGTTTGCCCAACTGATCTTGCCTCGGCCTGGGATCTGGTTCCCAAAACCATTGAGATCCTAGATCCACTAAATAAAATTGTTGAGAAGTCCACTGGGATCCACACTTCACAATAATTTTCAAGGATTCACCTTAGTGGTAAGGACAGGGGCAGGGATACCATGGCCCAACTTTTTGGTCAGGGTTTCTGTGTTAGTCTGTGTATGTGTTCTCCCCTATAGCTCAGTGGGAGAGCGCTGGGCTTCTGACCTTTCTCGATAGTGGCAGCCCGGGTTCGAGTCGTTTCGGCGTTCGCTATTTGCTCCTGACTGGGATGGCCTGCGGCCGGTGGCAGCGGTCGCAATCAGGTCAGGTGACGTCAGTGAGCGGGGCGAGCCGTGTCCAGGTATGTCAGGCGCGTAAAACTTTCAGCTTATAAATTCTGCCGCCTACCAGCAATTGCGCGATCAAATGGTAGGGGTCAGGGCCGGCGCAACAAGCTGTGCTTGGCGCGGGGCCTGACCTCGGAAATCCATTCATTCCAAAATTTCAGACTAAATTTGTTATACAAAATTATTTGTTAACAAAGCAAAATTTATGTAACATAAGGTATGCCAAGACAGAACAGCTCAAGGCCACAAGGACATTTTGCATGTGGTATTCAGATTGGGTTTCTGTCAAAGCTAAATCAAAGTTTCGCCTGCCACCTCCTCTCTTTTGTGATGGTCCTACACTGACTGGATTCACAAGCATCTCATATCTGCCTTCCAAACTTTGTTAAGAGGTCCATGATCGTGTTCTTTTGCTTTTTGAGGATTCTCTAGAACTGTGTATGGAGCCTCAGGCTATGAGCTGCTGCTGACGTGTCACAATGACGTTGGCATGTGGGGGTATTGTGTTATGTACCGCGCGTCTTGTGACGCGTTACAGGCTATGAGCTGCTGCTGACGTGTCACAATGACGTTGGCATGTGGGGGTATTGTGTTATGTACCGCGCGTCTCGTGACGCGTTACAGGCTATGAGCTGCTGCTGACGTGTCACAATGACGTTGGCATGTGGGGTATTGTGTTATGTACCGCGCGTCTTGTGACGCGTTACAGGCTATGAGCTGCTGCTGACGTGTCACAATGACGTTGGCATGTGGGGGTATTGTGTTATGTACCGCGCGTCTCGTGACGCGTTACAGGCTATGAGCTGCTGCTGACGTGTCACAATGACGTTGGCATGTGGGGGTATTGTGTTATGTACCGCGCGTCTCGTGACGCGTTACAGGCTATGAGCTGCTGCTGACGTGTCACAATGACGTTGGCATGTGGGGGTATTGTGTTATGTACCGCGCGTCTCGTGACGCGTTACAGGCTATGAGCTGCTGCTGACGTCACAATGACGTTGGCATGTGGGGGTATTGTGTTATGTACCGCGCGTCTTGTGACGCGTCTCGTGACGCGTTACAGTGCACCGTCCTGGAGCATGACGTCACGCCTTCCCAAAGCTAGCTTCCCATCCCCCTGTCTCTGGTCCTCACAATCCTCATGTCGCAAACAACACAGCCCATGACAATTATCTGGCCCAGGAACATGATAGTATCTTCCATCTTATCAAATATCAAGGCGTTTTTTTGTGAGCCAGCTGAGTATTCTGCATTGTATGAGATAACTTGCATCATGTCATCTGCAGTATGCGAGGTTAAATATGTAGGTACTGAACCTTGTAAGAATCAGGGCTGCAGAGTTGAACAGTTCACACTTCACAGTATAAGGTTTACTCAGTGAAAACCCCTGTTTAGTGATGAGTCATGGCCATTGGCGGCCAACCAAACATGCATCAGATAATATAGTGTCCATGCTCTGCCCACACCTGCCAGCCAGGGTCAGAGTCAGCAACACTGTACTGGCTTTGAATCCAACTCTGCTCTGGTCAGAACTATCAAGTATCACCTCTGACAGAGTCTGGCTCTGCAGCCCTGGACATAATACCAGTAAGGCGCCGTAGTTGGCGACGAACGAGCGAGCGCGAAGGAATGTATGGCGAATTTCAACTCCATCGGGCAAGTAGTTTCTGAGGTACACAAAGGGTGCGCACGTATGCACGTGCAGAGGCACCCCACCCATGACTTGTGGGAAAGTGGCGGCTGAGAAGTCCCTAACCGCACATCAAATTTGAACAAAATCGGCTCAGCCGTTCCTGAGATATGGAATAGGGGTGTGCACGTGCGCACGCACTGAGACACCCTATCCCTGACTTGTGGGAAGGTGGCGGCTGTGGGACCCTAACCACCGTCAAATTCGAACACAATCGGCTCAGCCGTTCCTGAGATATAGAATAGGGGCGTGCAGTGTGCACAGGTGCACGTGCAGAGGCACCCCACCCCTGACTTCAGGGAAGGGTGCGGTTGGCCGTTACAGAGTTTTTGCGATAAAACACTTTTCAACACCCCTCACGCGGCACGCGCCACGCGCAGTGGTAGTCGCCCACATGAGTCAGCACCGGTCTCAAACAGGATATGTTGGATGGGGCTGGTCAGCAAAGAAGTCAGCTTGTCAATCGGACGTGTGGTTGCAGAGATATGAGCTTCTCAAAAGCGTCGTCACGGGCCGGGCCGCTCATAATCAGATTTTTCCCATATACCAGTAAGGCGCCGTAGTTGCGATGAACGAGCGAGCGCGAATGAAATGTATGGTGAATTTCAACTCGATCAGGCAAGTAGTTACAGGCAAGAGATACAAAAAAGGTGCGCACGTGCAGATGCACCCCACCCCTGACTTGTGGGAAAGAGGCGGCTGAGAGGTCCCTTACCACACACCGAATTTGAACACAATCGGCTCAGATGTTCCTCAGGTATAGAATAGGGGTGTGCACGTGCGCACGTGCAGAGGCACCCCATCCCTGACTTGTGGAAAGGCAACGTCTGAGAGGTCCCTAACCACACACAAAATTCTAGCACAATCGGCTCAGCCGTTCCTGAGATAGAGAATAGGGGTGTGCACGTGCGCACGTGCAGAGGCACCGCACCCTGACTTGTGGGAAATTGGGGCGGCTGAGAGGTCCCTAACCACTAGACCACGTCGTCATTTGCCGAATTCAGATTTCAGATCTGGCGGAGTGATTGTTTATGTCTTGGTATGTTCTTAACATGATGCAAAAATAACTGTTAAAAAAATCGAAAATTTATCCTACCGGGTTTTATGATTTGTAAACCATTGCAAACGCCGTTTCGGCGTTGAAATCTTCCGTTGTAAACGTATGGGTGTTATCGTCCGGCAAAACACTTCTGATATTGTGATTGTTCTTCGTCATTTTACGGATCGGAAAGTGCAGTGGGTGACTTAAAGAGTACATTTAGGTTCTTTTAGGGTTTCTAAAAGTCATTCCCGCGCCCCAACTAAAATCGGTTGAGCCTCCACCAACCTCAACAGGTTGAGCAAAAACTCCACCGCTCATCGAGCGGTTGAGGTTGGTGGAAGAAAGTCAACGTTACGTGACGACAGTTCTGACGCACTGTCGTGCATTAGTGGCACGATGTCCATGCCTTTTACATTGGAAATATCCACCGCCCGTTCCCGTGTGCCACTCAACCGCGCCTAATCCGGCGGGATGAAAACTCTTCCAGTTGAGGGCGGTGGAGCAGCCCTTTGGTGGGTTATCGCTCTGGCTGCAATAGCCTTCGATCGATTCCTGAGTCCATTGTCAAGACAATTTTTCCAGGAATGTTCTGCGCTGACCACATCACTTGCTTAGGAACAAATGCTGGCAATGGATTGGCAGTGAATTTGGAGTTCTCTGCTCTCTGGCTACAGGCTTATCGGACAAGTTTGCAGGGAGAACGGTAGACGAACTTTCTCTACATGGACGTGATGAGATGATGTTTAGGGTGACATTTTGACTGCTGCCAGTCACCCTCTCCACAAACTGAGGTTTTCGAGGGTACAGAAAGGGCAAAATTGTCTCTTCTTTCGAAGTTTCTCGTCGCTGAATGCGTCTGTTGTCTCTCGGGAAGAACTCTCACCGCGACCTTCCGCCGCGACTGGGATGAAGTAAATGACGAGTGACGTCAGCTGGAGCTGTTCCAGTTATGCAGAGAACTGCAGTATGAGCTCAATAGATACCGAGTTGCCCGTGTAAAAAGGCTGGTCGGATACTGAGAAGCAGAGAAGAGAAGCACTATACTGAGAAGGGTTGATGTGCCAATGCTGCATGATTATTCAGTTGTCTGTGGGATGTCCACGGGGTACCTACGTCAGTTTCCCGTCGTCGGCAGCTGCGGAGTGGCAGTTTTGGCACAAGACTTACATTTTAACATAGCCTGCTGATGTTTGCAGCAGGATGCTGTGATTGTTCGCCAGCTTGTACAACTGCCATGTCAGTTGTGCACCTTCTCTGGATCGCGGTGCGTCCTCACGGATTGCGTCAGAACAGTGTGTATTCATATCAGGGGCGTAGCTTCTCCAGACAAGTTGGGGGGGGGGGGGGCTGAGCTAGCAAAAATCGCTTAAAGTACCATCAAAATCAACAGAAATACATATTTCTCCCCGGATTTGACCCACTTTCTCTTCCAAGTTGGGGAGGCTGAAGCCAATTGGGGGGGGGGGGGGGGCTGACCCCCCCCCCCCCCCCAACTGAATAGGAAACTTCACCCTTGATGCATATTGCATATGCTACGTTCATGTGAAGAGGTTTGAAGCACTTGGTCATAGGTGGCATTTAATCATCGTCTTCTCCGCCCGTGTAGCTCAGTCGGGAGAGCGCTGGGCTTTAGATCTGACCCACCCTGGCGAGGTGGATTCGAGTCGCTTCGTCACTCGCTATTTTCTCCTGGCGGGTATGACCTGTGACCAGTGGCAGCGGCAGCACTCAAGGTCAGATGAAGCCAGTGGGCCGGGCGGACCGTCCTCAGTCGTTGGGGACGTGCAACTTTCGCCTCTAAATTCTGCCGTATACCTGCAATTGCGCGATCTGATAGTGGTGTCAGGGTCCGCGCAACAAGCTATGCTTAGTGTGGGTCCTGATGCTGGAAATCCATCCAATCAAAACATTTGGACTATATTTGTTTTTTTAAAAACAGTCATAAGTAATAAGTATATATTCTAGCCCATGAAAAGCTGACCCTGATTAGACTGCATTGTTCGTGACGTGGCTGCTAGCATTTTATGTTATTTGTGGTCATATTTTCAGTCTGTTTCAATTAAGTCTCCCAAACAAAATCATTCGGATACTATACAAGCTCCATGTTCCATCTTTTTTGCACGGTGACGCGATAAGCTGCCTACTGTTTGAGACACCTGTTGTCGGTGCCCTGAAACGAGCTGTAGATGGCGCTGAGGTAACGTGTCGCAGTCGTCGCTATAAACAAGTTCCGGTGCCGACTGAAGCCATCGTTGATGGGAGCAACGGCACGTTTGAACTGTCTACACACATTTATGCCATTCTGGTATGAGTTTCTGACAATCTGTTCCATGTGAGCCCTCTTTGATTGTGAACTGTGGATCCCATTTAATTGGAGCTTAACTGTTTTCTTCATGTTGCAGGTAAATTTATCAGAGTAGCAGAATGTCTGAGAAAGAGGTATGTGAAGTTCACTTTACTCATAAGTCATGCATCATCTATGCGTGCTTTTCAAGACTTGTTGGCATTTTGTGTATATTGTTATTTTATATTGCTGTGCTGGATAAGATTGTTTAGTACTTTGTCTGATTCACCAGCTTCCTCGTGCTGTTTGTTTGTTGACTTCATATTTGATGAGCTGTGCCAGTGCAGATGACCAAACAACTGCCTACCGTTGACATTGTGTGTTAGGCAGGTAGGTTTTAACATTGTAAACAAAGCAGCCCCAGGGCGATTCCAGCGGCCGGCTTCAGCGGCCTGCAT
Organism: Chirona hameri; assembly: GCA_036785665.1. Classification (NCBI taxonomy): domain Eukaryota; kingdom Metazoa; phylum Arthropoda; class Thecostraca; order Balanomorpha; family Balanidae; genus Chirona; species Chirona hameri. The sequence goes on along the minus strand of JAXIVJ010000453.1, from coordinate 47,595 downwards.
ATGTGTTTGGCTTGCTGGCGGATCAACGTACTGCAGTATTGACGGCGCCCGGCGGTTGTCGTTTGACCGCACCTCCGTGTACCTGCGCGTGTGGCATTGTGTGTGACGCGTGTGACGCGTGTTGACGCTGCGCGTGTGACGGCCGACCGGCAGGAGTCGGAGCCGTCGACGGCGACCGAGGAGGCTCGGCAGGAGTCGGAGCCGTCGACGGCGACGACCACGGCCGCCGCCGCCGCCGAGGGTGATGTGGAGGAGGATGAGGAGGAAGCGGTGCATGACCCGCATTACGAGCCCATCATCTGCCTGCCGCTGGTGGAGATGCCCAACAGCGAGGTGGACGAGGAGACGATGCTGCAGCTGCGCGCCAAGCTGTATCGCATGGACCGCTCCGGCGACCAGCCCGAGTGGAAGGAGCGGGGCATCGGCGACGTCAAGATCCTCCGGCACAAGACCAAGCCGCGCACCCGCCTGCTCATGAGGCGAGACAAGACGCTCAAGGTGTGCGCCAACCACTTCGGTGAGTGGCCGCGGCCGGACGAAATCCTGCCACCTGCTGTTTGTCGTGTGTTCCGGTGTGCGCCAACCACTTCGGTGAGTGGCCGCGGCCGGCCGAAATCCTGCCACCTGCTGTGTGTCGTGTGTTCCACAGTCGGAGTGGGGCTACTGATGGCTCCACTCTGACCGGTGGCTACTGATGGCTCCACTCTGACCGGTGGCTACTGATGGCTCCACTCTGACCGGGTAATGGCGATCATGCCGTGAGATGCGGTAATGATGTAGGCATTCAGTGATGTAAACTCTACTGAGCAAAACTCTTGCTAAATTTAATGTCATTTTTCAATGTAATTTGTTATAAAGTTTGTTTCGTAATGTTCATGCGGTGACATATGATATTGAGAAATCTCAGAAATGGATCTATTGTTAACAGTACTCAATCGAACAAAATTGTTACTAAATTTAATCGTCGTTTTTTTCTCTTCATTTATACGACTATTTGTCATAACCGAATGTATCGTTGTGTAGCCGAATCGTGTTTTAGATTTGATTTGTTCGTTCGCATAATGTGGAGAAGCTAGTTACAGGTAACCATTGGTTTTGCTTGAAGGCGTTTATTTTTACGCTGTAGTCAACCAAACATCAAAGAGTCATCACTGGACGTTCTACTATGCAGATCAAAATTACTTGTCAATCAAGCTGTGTAATTTGTGCAGCAGACAAACTGGTAGACTGGTCATGTGTGACTCATCATTCTGCCAGCTGCACTTTTTCATAGCCGTTTTAATTCGGCAATTGAACCTCTGACAAAATCAATGCAAGGCTAGCGTAATTATGTACTGCTTTTGACTGGGATCGCCATTTCCATTTCCTTCCCGTGTTTGTGTCTCACGCGGGCAGCGGGGGGGGGGGGGGCAGATGTCGGACTGTCGTGTGCTACTGTTCACACTCCGCTGTGTGTGCTTCCGGAGTGGATTGCGACATGCTAGCGTTAGACAGGATGTTTATTTTTAGTGAGCAAAGATCAAAGTATGCCGCAAAGGCGCCAACACTCCCCCGCTCAGGAATTATTAGCCGATATTTGTCGTACTCTCGACTACCGGGGAGTATACTAGCTGCTGTAAAGTTCAATACTTTCTGCACTTTCCGGATGTTGTCGCGACACGATTCGTACCGCTATGTTTGATTGCAAAACAATCATGATGCAGCAAGAGGTTTTCACACATTTTGTTGTTGAAATAAGTAATATATCTTATTAACCCTCGCCCTACGGGAGGGGGGGCTGACAGCCCCCCCCCCTGAGGCTTTTCTTAAATAACTTTTTACACATGCAGTGCATTTGCTGACATTTTTGGTATCTGAGTTTACAACAATTATACGTAGGTTGTACAAATTTAATTGAAATTGGTTAAGTAGTTTGGGAGATAATCATGTTTTGATGACGTCATGTTGGTAAAAAAAAATGAGAAATATTTGAAAAATCGTAGAAAACAGAGTTTTAAAGCAAATTGCAAACGCAATTGACCACAGATACAAAATGGCATTCTCTTTAAAATTGCAATCTCGGATTTTCAAAATTTTGGGTTTTTGACCCCTAAAATTCAAAAGAACTGCTTCTTTGGGAAAAACCCCACAAAATCAAAATTTTAAAGATATTTGAAAAACCGGAATATATGTGAGAGAACTGAGTATGGACAATACCCATACCAAATTTCAAAGCAATATCTTCATTTTTTACTGAGTGATGGACTCACTGATGGCTCCCTGAGTGTAAGAAACTGATGACGTCATTTTTTTTAATAACTTTTTTTTTTGACAAGATACGAACAAATAATCACCTTGTTTGTATTTCTGAGCCAAACTGGTCTAGGAACATGCCTTTTTATTTACATTTATCAATTTCTAATTTTGAGGTTTTCTGAAGAGCAAAATCGCTGTTCGGGACGTGGTAAATCCGAGATCATTCAACGGGTGACCTGGAAGGTCACCCGTTGACCTGAAACCTAAACATTGCATACTGTTAGATTCCTCTCATGACAGGCAACATGCTGGTTCTTCCCGCCTTGCTCTAAGTTGCTTGGTTTGAAGTTAACAGGGGGGCTTGTCAGCCCCCCCCCCCCCCCCCCCCCGTAGGGCGAAGTTGAAAAAAGCTCCCGTAGGGCGAGGGTTAATTATAACACGTCCGTCCGTCCGTCCATCCATCCATGCGTGTGTGTACGTACGTACGTACGAACACGTGTCATCCACAAATGGGCTAATAACTCGACAACGGTTGCAGCTGGGTGCGTGAAATCTGGCACGCAGGTCCGGTGGTAGAGGCGCACCATCGTATACAAATTTCAAGTCGATCCGACAATGGGGACGACCACAGAACGCGCAAAAATTGTATCGACCAGTTTTCCCGGAGGTCTAGATGGCGCCACCATCGCACTGGCAGGTGGCGCTGTAGTGGTAACCGAGGTTTATCGGTCCGGTTAATGGGGCAGTGAACGCATTGGCTGGCCATCCAGTTTTCTCGGAAGTCTAGATAGCGGCACCATACGGACCGGTTAATGGGCAGCGAACGCATTGGCTGGCCATATCAATTAGCTGTCTTCGCATTGGCTGGCTATATAAATTGCAGGCCTTCTAGTCAATCTTATTAAGTATAAAATGTCCGTCCGTGCGTACACGTGTCATCCACAAATGGGCTAATAACTCGACAACGGTTGCACAACGGTTGCAGCTAGGTGCGTCAAATTTGGCACGCAGGTCCGGTGGTAGGGGTGCGCCATCGTATTCAAATTTCAAGTAGATCTGACATACGTGTCGGCCGCTGTGTTGGCCGACAACTGTGTCATTGGTTTAGCATGGGAAACGGACAAATTCAGAAATCGACGAAAACGGGCAAACGCAGCGTCGATCCCGGGCCGATAACTCGGAAACCGAGGGTCGCAGCGACATCCGATAAACACGATCCGATAGATAATACATTGGCCTGGCGTGTCACATGTCGTTCAGAGTGAAGCGCGTCACACGAGCAAAGTTATGACTGACCACTTACATAAGAAATTCATAATTTTAGAAGATGTTTCAGTAATCAGTATTGACATCACTGCTCGGAAACTGTTGGACATAGAACGCTGACGCTTCACCACTTTGCAGGCGAAGGTACCCTCTTCAAATTATATCTGTAACACAAAGCTGTTTGAGTAATATTTAGGCAGGATGCCAGGCGTTGAAATTTAAATGCAATATTGTTTTGACAATTATATTCTTCCCAACACCGTATTGGATAAAACCAGGACGAATTTTCACACACAAAACAAAATATACAGCCGGATAGCGCCGTCTCTACTGACCAATATCCACCCAAATTATTTCGCTTCTAGCTAATAGGTAACTTATGATGAAGACAAACGGAAATGATTCCTGACACTAATACGCGGCCCCGGCCAAGGCCCTATAACCAGGTAAGGACACGAGCTATTTGGCCTTGAACTCGGCAGACCGCCGGATGACGTCACTGGCATTGCCGGCTCCTTCGTCGGCGCTGCGCTCAAGCGCATGGCTGCAACTCGTAAACGACAAAAAATACCACCCTATAGAGGCATATTTTCGGAATCAGCGTATCGAGGTATCCTGTATGCAAAATTTGGGGCAAATCGAGACACCTCGGAATGTCACACTGCCAGTGTGATATCTGATGCTGCTAATTTGACGAACGTCAGCCATCGAAACCCGCATGCAACACGCCACCAACAGACTGTTCAATTTCAACTATTGTGCTATTGCTAGCTGAAATCTTGCAATTTAATTGGTGCAGCGCTCTGCCGCCATTGACGTCAAATAACGTTTTGTGAGCACCGACGAGGCGACCTATATGGCGCTCAAGCGGTGTCACCCCCCTGGCCCCGGCCGTCTGCGGCGGGCGTATATTTTTTGGTAGCTAAAGAAGTGCCACATTTAGATATTGCTTTGCAATTCGGTGTGGGCATCGTCCATACTTGGTTCTCCAATATTTCTTCCCCTAATCGTCGAATTCACTCGTAGCCGATCGGGACGAAACCTAAGATTCGCTGGTAGCCATTAAGTCCGGTTGGGAACCCTAAGATTCCCTCGTAGCCATTAAGTCCGATCGGGACTAAACGTAAGATTCGCTCGTAGCCATTTAGTCCGATCGGGACGAAACGTAAGATTCGCTCGTAGCCATTAAGTCCGATCGGAACGAAACGTAAGATTCGCTCGTAGCCATTAAGTCCGATCGGGACGAAACGTAAGATTCGCTCGTAGCCATTAAGTCCGATCGGGACGAAACCTAAGGTTCGTTCGTAGCCATTAAGTCCGATCGGGACGAAACGTAAGATTCGCTCGTAGCCATTAAGTCATATCGGGACGAAACGTAAGATTCGCTCGTAGCCATTAAGTCCGATCGGGACGAAACCTAAGGTTCGTTCGTAGCCATTATGACTGAAAAGCAAAAAGCCGTGGCCGGGATTCGAACCGGCCACTCTCGGCATGGAAGCCAAGCATGTTTACCACGAGGCACTGTGTCTGTCTGTCTGTATCTAGTCTGGCTATGTAGCGGAAATATCGTCAGGCTGCCAGATTGGTGCCAGTCACTGTAGTTATCGCTAGAAGTGGGACTTCTTGTCTACCCAAAAATATACGCCTGCGGCGGCGGCCGGTGGCCTTGGCTGGCGAGTGTGGTAGTTTATCCCACGGCCGGCAGGGGCGATGATGGACGGCAATCGTTCAGACTTCAACAATGAACGCATGACTGGCGTGACGTGACACCTCCAAGGCCATATATAGGAGGTGAGTCATCCGGCGATTCTACAGAATCGTGACGTCAGAGCGTGACGTAGTACGGGTCCATCGGCCTCCTCAGCCATTGCAGTTAATGCTATTTTGGGATAAATAAATACCCACTAGCTCAAAAAGAAAAATGTTACGTAAAAGCAAAAGACAGCGTTGGAAATCTCAAAACAAGGCGAATCGAAATTATCTTGATCATTTTAGGCTCAGGTCAATATTGAGGTCACTAAGAGGTTAGCAAAGGCTCTAAGCTCCGCCCCTTCGATGAGCTTTTGAGTTGACCTAAACCACGTGAAATTGGTATGAATCGACGCGTTCTGACGAGGCGAACACGGTGACATCAAAACAAGTGCAGACTTGTGAACGGCATGGGACTTGGAGAAGAAAAAAAACGAGAACGGAACGAGGAACAGAACGAGACTGGTTTTGCTTAGTACGTACGCAGTAATGTGCCAGTCGTTGAGTGTTTATGTCTTAAGTTTGCCTTGCAGTTATGTCCAAATCGCTTTCATAACATATAAATCGGACCGGGAAATGGGCAGCGAACGAATTGGCTGGCTATATAAATTAGCTGGCTATATACATAAATGGTTTTATTAAAATAAATACCTAAATCGGACCGGTTAATGTGCATCGAACGTATTGGCTGGCTATATAAATTAGCTGGCGATATAAATTGCAGGCCTTCTAGTACTTGTTTGAAAGAAAACTTTGTTTTGCATTGAATATTAAGGTGTGTCACCAGATCACAGTGCGTGGTGGCCCCTATGATTTTAGTATGCCCTGAGCATGTGCGAACAATATGCCACCATTGATCTCCTAAATGTTAATCTCCATCTTGTGCCGAGCGAGAGAAGTTTGATTTATTCTACTAACATCGGCGACACTAGCGCCACCATTAGGGCCGACTTCGAACTATACTCAATTCCACGGATCTCCCATGACTATATAGGAATGTCTGAGCTTTTAAAGGGACTATCCCACCTTAACCCGCTCCCCGTCCCGTTCCCGTCCCGTTCTTGTCCCGTCCCCGTTCCCGTTCCCGTCCCGTTCCCGTCCCGTTCCCGTCCCGTTCCCGTCCCGTTCCCGTTCCCGTCCCGTTCCCGTCCCGTTCCCGTCCCGTTCCCGTCCCGTTCCCGTCCCGTTCCCGTCCCGTTCCCGTCCCGTTCCCGTCCCGTTCCCGTCCCGTTCCCGTCCCGTTCCCGTCCCGTTCCCGTCCCGTTCCCGTCCCGTTCCCGTCCCGTTCCCGTCCCGTTCCCGTCCCGTTCCCGTCCCGTTCCCGTCCCGTTCCCGTCCCGTTCCCGTCCCGTTCCCGTCCCGTTCCCGTCCCGTTCCCGTCCCGTTCCCGTCCCGTTCCCGTCCCGTTCCCGTCCCCGTCCCGTTCCCGTCCCGTTCCTGTCCCGTTCCCGTCCCGTTCCCGTCCCGTTCCCGTCCCGTTCCCGTCCCGTTCCCGTCCCCGTCCCCGTCCCCGTCCCCGTCCCCGTCCCCGTCCCCGTCCCCGTCCCCGTCCCCGTCCCCGTCCCCGTCCCCGTCCCGTTCCCGTTCCCGTTCCCGTCCCGTTCCCGTCCCGTTTCCGTCCCGTTTCCGTCCCGTTTCCGTCCCGTTCCCGTCCCGTTTCCGTCCCGTTCCCGTCCCGTTTCCGTCCCGTTCCCGTCCCGTTCCCGTCCCGTTCCCGTCCCGTTTCCGTCCCGTTCCCGTCCCGTTCCCGTCCCGTTCCCGTCCCGTTCCCGTTCCCGTTCCCGTCCCCGTCCCGTCCCCGTCCCGTTTCCGTCCCGTTCCCGTCCCGTTTCCGTCCCGTTCCCGTCCCGTTTCCGTCCCGTTTCCGTCCCGTTCCCGTCCCGTTTCCGTCCCGTTCCCGTTCCCGTCCCGTTCCCGTCCCGTTCCCGTCCCGTTTCCGTTCCCGTCCCGTTCCCGTCCCGTTCCCGTCCCGTTCATTATACACCCCAGTGACCCCGTTTCTTGACACTGCACGTCGTTGAAATGTCACCTAGATTGTGTGATAATTGCATCCATCTACTCGCCGTCTGCCTTCTGTCTCATCCACAAACACAAGTGGATATTTTTACTATTTGAGGCATCCACGTAGACACCTGTTAAGTCATGCGTGCATTGTTCAGATCGACTATGTTCGACTTACAGGAGTGCGGCTTGCAGGAATAATGCATCACCATTCGTAGATACGGCCGGATCACCGGCAGCACCAAGCTGGGCTCGTCACGTGATCGCGCAGAGGCTGGAGTCATGCATCGTCAGGCAGTTTGCAAACTGCCGGGCAGTTTCGAAACTGCCTGGATTTTCAGGCATTTTGAAACTGCCTAGGTTTTCAGGCAGTTTCCAAACTGCCTGAATTGAGCCAGGCAGTTTGCAAACTGCCTGAGTTTTCATATTGCTTGTACCATATATACTATAGGTATTCCGATGGCTGAGATGAAGGCAAACAATCGATATGTCTGAATAGCTGCTGAATCGTCCCCTAAAAGCTGACACAAAGAAGTGGAGAAGAAGTCTGGACGAAGAAGCGCGATCGTTCAGCAGCGAGGAGCGGACATACAACCAGCATATGTTTTACGGAGAGTGTCGACCCACAGCGAGGACAGATTGGCCTGCTGTCATTACACACTAGATAGCCGTGAGTTGCATAGGTGTGGCCGATGCGTAGCCTACAAAGAATAACTTCCTCCCTCCTAACTTTGCGGGAACTGGAGTGCCAGACTTTATGGAACTGGAGTGCCTGGGCTTTATTTCCCGTAGCCTATTTCTGCCTGTTCCATCCCACACTTGTTGCCATTTGTCTTGTAGAGATGCAGTGATGGCCGGAAAGAAATATCTCGCTGGAAGGGGCAGACGTCGCGTACACCGCACCTGAGCAGCACGCTTTGCAGTATCGTCCGCCAGCTCATTCCCATGTATTCCCACGTGACTGGGGATCCAACAAAGAGTGACCTGTTTACCTGCCTGATGTAATTCGGTGATACGCCTGAAAATATCCTGTAAAATGTTCTGAGTGAGATAAAAGGTTCTGAGTGCCAAAAGGCTGCTCAGAGAGTCCGTTAAAATAAGGTGTAAAGAGCCATTACCTACTTCAATAAAACAGAGCGCTTTCACCAGGCCTATAAGCTCGGATGTAAACACTGACGCTTGTTTTGGCAAAGTGAAAGACGTATCGTCACCACTCACAAAAGCACTGCCTACTCCTTGGTCTGTCTTAGAACCGTCTGTATAGGTGCGAATATGCACAGCCTACTCCTTGGTCTGTCTTAGAACCGTCTGTATAGGTGCGAATATGACCCTCGTATGACGCGGTACGGGTTCTCCTTGGTTTGTCTTAGAACCGTCTGTATAGGTGCGAATATGCACAGCCTACTCCTTGGTCTGTCTTAGAACCGTCTGTATAGGTGCGAATATGACCCTCGTATGACGCGGTACGGGTTCTCCTTGGTTTGTCTTAGAACCGTCTGTATAGGTGCGAATATGCACAGCCTACTCCTTGGTCTGTCTTAGAACCGTCTGTATAGGCGCGAATATGACCCTCGTATGACGCCGGTGTGTTTGTGAAGCGTGAAGGACGGAGCGGCGTGATGCGAACATATCAGCGCGAGGCCCACTGCATTTGTCTGCTTTTTCGTGTAGAATCAGCAGGTGGACGTTTGCATTCGCAATTTCGGGGTTCTGCATTGCACATGACGCGGGTCATGATTAAGAAAGAAATACACGTAAAAACACCTGGTGCCAGCGCGGTTCGAACCCACGACCAATCTACGAATACGCTAGGAGTAGAGAGCTATACCGACTGAGCTATGTGGGCTGATGTGATGAACACCGTTATTCAGTCTCCAATATTGGATCTCTGCCAGCTCAGGACAGGCGACCTCTTGACCCTCGAGAGAGAGACGGCCCTGACCACCGCCCGGGTCGCGGCGCATTCTATTCCGACAACGCCCCGCACTCCCTCCCTCCCCCTCCCCCTCCCCCTCCCCCTCCCCCTCCCCCTCCCCCTCCCCCTCCCCCTCCCCCTCCCCCTCCCCCTCCCCCTCCCCCTCCCCCTCCCCAGGTCACGCACCTGCCAGACAGCCACAATGGGTACCAACCTACGGTGGGAAAACACTTTGTTGTGCCTATCGCGACCGTAGCGCCACTTGGTGCCAAGGGTACGCACTGTGTTGTTTCCTGAATCCGAGTTGAAGAAGATTCAAGATAAGATTTGTATTAACCAGCGCCTCGCTGGAGGTGGCATAATCTCCCCCCTCTCCCCTCCCGGATTTTCTGAATAACTTGAAAATAATGATAGATATCGATGTCAACTTTTCAGTACACTATGCTGTGTCAATTATACGTCTTATCACAACATTTCAATGCAAATAGTGAAGTACTTTAGGAGATAATGACGTTTTAATCACGTCATGTCAGGTCATTTTTGGTGGAAAAACAATAAATGTTTGAAAAATCGTAGAAATTCGAGTTTTAAAGCAAATTGCAAATACAAATTTCGAAAGAAAGTAAATGACATCCAAATTAGCTATCTCGGATTTTCGAATTTTTGAGTTTTGGACTCCCAAAAATAACAAATACAATTGGGTTTGTTGTCGAAAACTTATTTGTCGTTGTTTTACAACATACAACATTCTGTACTGTTTAAATTATGTGGCCCCCCTTGGCTACGAGGTCCCATCTGATCCCATTCCCCCCCCTAGGCGAAATCCTCCCTACGCCCCTGGTGGTGGCACACCCTATAATGAATATTGTTATGAAGATGCGTCAAAAGTCGCATGGCGCATGGCGTTCGGGACGCAGCACGGATATCGAGTGCGGGCTACAGTCGCATGCCGTTCGGTGTTTTACCGCTGTCGTTCAGTCCGCTGATGGTTTCACCATGGACGAAATATCACCTAGGTAATCTAGGGGACTAGGTAATCTATGGTTCCACTATGACCGGGTGACCGGAAGGTCTACTGATGGTGCCACTCTGATCCGGGAGGTCTACTGATGGTTCCACTCTGATCCGGGAGGTCTACTGATGGTTCCACTCTGACCCGGGAGGTCTACTGATGGTTCCACTCTGACCCGGGAGGTCTACTGATGGTTCCACTCTGACCCGGGAGGTCTACTGATGGTTCCACTCTGACCCGGGAGGTCTACTGATGGTTCCACTCTGATCCGGGAAGTCTACTGATGGTTCCACTCTGACCCGGGAAGTCTACTGATGGTTTCACTCTGACCCGGGAGGTCTACTGATGGTTCCACTCTGACCCGGGAGGTCTACTGATGGTTCCACTCTGACCCGGGAGGTCTACTGATGGTTCCACTCTGATCCGGGAGGTCTACTGATGGTTCCACTGTGACCCGGGAAGTCTACTGATGGTTCCACTCTGACCCGGGAGGTCTACTGATGGTTCCTCTCTGACCGGGTGGCCGGGAGGTCTACTGATGGTTCCTCTCTGACCCGGGAAGTCTACTGATGGTTCCACTGTGACCCGGGAAGTCTACTGATGGTTCCACTCTGACCCGGGAGGTCTACTGATGGTTCCTCTCTGACCGGGTGGCCGGGAGGTCTACTGATGGTTCCTCTCTGACCCGGGAGGTCTACTGATGGTTCCACTGTGACCCGGGAGGTCTACTGATGGTTCCACTCTGACCCGGGAGGTCTACTGATGGTTCCTCTCTGACCGGGTGACCCGGGAAGTCTACTGATGGTTCCACTGTGACCGGGTGGCCGGGAGGTCTACTGATGGTTCCTCTCTGACCCGGAAGGTCTACTGATGGTTCCACTCTGACCGGGTGGCCGGGAGGTCTACTGATGGCTCCTCTCTGACCCGGAAGGTCTACTGATGGTTCCACTCTGATCCGGGAGGTCTACTGATGGTTCCACTCTGACCCGGAAGGTCTACTGATGGTTCCACTCTGACCCGGGAGGTCTACTGATGGTTCCTCTCTGACCCGGGAGGTCTACTGATGGCTCCTCTCTGACCCGGGAGGTCTACTGATGGTTCCTCTCTGACCGGGTGACCCGGGAGGTCTACTGATGGCTCCTCTGACCCGGGAGGTCTACTGATGGTTCCTCTCTGACCGGGTGGCCGGGAGGTCTACTGATGGCTCCTCTCTGACCCGGAAGGTCTACTGATGGTTCCACTCTGATCCGGGAGGTCTACTGATGGTTCCACTGTGACCCGGGAGGTCTACTGATGGTTCCACTCTGATCCGGGAGGTCTACTGATGGTTCCACTCTGATCCGGGAGGTCTACTGATGGTTCCACTCTGACCCGGGAGGTCTACTGATGGTTCCACTCTGACCCGGGAGGTCTACTGATGGTTCCACTCTGACCCGGGAGGTCTACTGATGGCTCCTCTCTGACCCGGAAGGTCTACTGATGGTTCCACTCTGATCCGGGAGGTCTACTGATGGTTCCACTCTGACCCGGAAGGTCTACTGATGGTTCCACTCTGACCCGGGAGGTCTACTGATGGCTCCTCTTACCCGGGGGGTCTACTGATGGTTCCTCTCTGACCGGGTGGCCGGGAGGTCTACTGATGGCTCCTCTCTGACCCGGAAGGTCTACTGATGGTTCCACTCTGATCCGGGAGGTCTACTGATGGTTCCACTCTGACCCGGAAGGTCTACTGATGGTTCCACTCTGACCCGGGAAGTCTACTGATGGTTCCACTGTGACCGGGTGGCCGGGAGGTCTACTGATGGTTCCACTCTGACCCGGGAGGTCTACTGATGGATCCTCTCTGACCCGGAAGGTCTACTGATGGTTCCACTCTGATCCGGGTGGTCTACTGATGGTTCCACTCTGACCCGGAAGGTCTACTGATGGTTCCACTCTGACCCGGGAGGTCTACTGATGGTTCCTCTCTGACCCGGGAGGTCTACTGATGGCTCCTCTCTGACCCGGGAGGTCTACTGATGGTTCCTCTCTGACCGGGTGACCCGGGAGGTCTACTGATGGTTCCTCTCTGACCGGGTGACCCGGGAGGTCTACTGATGGCTCCTCTGACCCGGGAGGTCTACTGATGGTTCCTCTCTGACCGGGTGATCCGGGAGGTCTACTGATGGCTCCTCTCTGACCCGGGAGGTCTACTGATGGCTCCTCTCTGACCCGGGAGGTCTACTGATGGCTCCTCTCTGACCGGGTGACCCGGGAGGTCTACTGATGGCTCCTCTGACCCGGGAGGTCTACTGATGGTTCCTCTCTGACCGGGTGATCCGGGAGGTCTACTGATGGCTCCTCTCTGACCCGGGAGGTCTACTGATGGCTCCTCTCTGACCCGGGAGGTCTACTGATGGTTCCACTCTGATCCGGGAGGTCTACTGATGGTTCCACTCTGACCCGGAAGGTCTACTGATGGTTCCACTCTGACCCGGGAGGTCTACTGATGGTTCCACTCTGACCCGGGAGGTCTACTGATGGTTCCACTCTGACCCGGGAGGTCTACTGATGGTTCCACTCTGACCCGGGAGGTCTACTGATGGTTCCACTCTGACCCGGGAGGTCTACTGATGGTTCCACTCTGACCCGGGATGTCTACTGATGGTTCCACTCTGATCCGGGAGGTCTACTGATGGTTCCACTCTGACCCGGAAGGTCTACTGATGGTTCCACTCTGATCCGGGAGGTCTACTGATGGCTCCTCTCTGACCCGGGAGGTCTACTGATGGTTCCTCTCTGACCGGGTGACCCGGGAGGTCTACTGATGGTTCCTCTCTGACCGGGTGACCCGGGAGGTCTACTGATGGCTCCTCTCTGACTCGGGAAGTCTACTGATGGCTCCTCTCTGACCCGGGAGGTCTACTGATGGCTCCTCTCTGACCCGGGAGGTCTACTGATGGCTCCTCTCTGACCCGGGAGGTCTACTGATGGCTCCTCTCTGACCCGGGAGGTCTACTGCTGGCTCCTCTCTGATCCGGGAGGTCTACTGATGGCTCCTCTCTGACCCGGGAGGTCTACTGATGGCTTCACTGTGACCGAGTGACCCGGGAGGTCTACTGATGGTTCCTCTCTGACCGAGTGACCCGGGAGGTCTACTGATGGCTTCACTGTGACCGAGTGACCCGGGAGGTCTACTGATGGTTCCTCTCTGACCGAGTGACCCGGGAGGTCTACTGATGGTTCCTCTCTGACCCGGGAGGTCTACTGATGGGTCCACTCTGACCCGGGACTCGGGAGGTCTACTGATGGTTCCACTCTGACCCGGGAGGTCTACTGATGGCTTCACTGTGACCGGGTGACCCGGGAGGTCTACTGATGGTTCCTCTCTGACCCGGGAGGTCTACTGATGGCTCCACTGTGACCGGGTGACCGGGGAGATCTACTGATGGCTCCTCTCTGACTCGGGAGGTCTACTGATGGTTCCTCTCTGACCCGGGAGGTCTACTGATGGCTCCACTGTGACCGGGTGACCGGGGAGGTCTACTGATGGCTCCTCTCTGACCCGGAAGGTCTACTGATGGCTCCACTGTGACCGGGTGACCGGGGAGGTCTACTGATGGCTCCTCTCTGACCCGGGAGGTCTACTGATGGCTCCACTGTGACCGGGTGACCGGGGAGGTCGCCTGGGACGAGCCACCGCTGCGGTGTATATGTCTAATCAGCGTCTGCCATCTCGGTGGAATGGTGACGGACCGGCTGACTGCCTGTTGGACGGACAGACAGGTGGACGGGTGAGTCCTGACGGATGACTGGCGACGAACGCCGGGGTGCCGTCTTCTCATTACAGGCACTCGTGGTCGGGCTGCCCATCGGCCCCCTCCATAATTCATCACATTCCTTAGATGGATGCATAATTCAGCTGAGTTTCCAAAAGGCTGTGTTTTAACTGGCACGTCTCCTTATCTAAACCCGATGTGATATCGCTGTTATTATCAAAAGGCTGTGTTTTAACTGGCACGTCTCCTTATCTAAACCCGATGTGATATCGCTGTTATTATCAAAAGCTTGCGCGGTAAAAACAAAACACGCTAAGAAGGTCGGTGTCGCCAGTGTTGCCCTTCCCGGCACACCGTAGAGATGGGCGCCGGCACACCGTAGAGATGGGCCCCGGCACACCGTAGAGATGGGTGCCGGCACACCGTAGAGATGGGCGCCGGCACACCGTAGAGATGGGCGCCGGCACACCGTAGAGATGGGCGCCGGCACACCGTAGAGATGGGCGCCGGCACACCGTAGAGATGGGCCCCGGCACACCGTAGAGATGGGCGCCGGCACACCGTAGAGATGGGCGCCGGCACACCGTAGAGATGGGCGCCGGCACACCGTAGAGATGGGCGCCGGCACACCGTAGAGATGGGCGCATATTGACCTGAGGAGCCGGCGCGCCCTAAAACCCCAATAAACAAACAACAACCGTCGATATCGAGATTCCGTACGGTGCTGTACCGTCTGTGCAGTTAGAAACATAACTGCATAGGATGCTTGGTTAGTGATTGTTGGTCGTATCCATCGAGCGCATGGGTCGTGGCTTCAACAGCACCACGCTGTTTCGGCATTATTGATTTTCCAGTTGTCAGAAAGAATGTCCATTAGTGTGCCTTTGTGCATGGTAAGGTTACATTTGTTTGTCATTGTTTTCGCCGCCGATTGATGGCCGTGGGAAACTGATGGGCGACAAGGAATCTGACTGATCCGGTAATTACACTCGGCGGTAATTTGGAAAATGAGTGGTAACGAACAGAGTGACAGAATCATATATTTGTATTACAGAGCACAGTTACTTGTGATTCACCTGGCATAGAGCTGAGTTCTGACAAAGCCATGGCGGGTCTGCCTGCACGGCCGAGACATCAGGTAGATTATGTGATATTATCGTAATCGTCCCACACATAGTTTATTTACGATACCTGCAAAACTGTTTCGATGCAAACTGACACCGGTCACGTCACTATCACAATTGATCTGCTCCATGACGATATTCTGTGTGGCGTACAGCCGCTGGAGTTTGTTTTTATTTCTCCCTCGATCCACATTCCACTTCCCGCAAAGTGGTCGACTGTCTGGGAGTGTTCAAAGTGAGGCAGAGTTTTAGTGCGCGCTGTAAACACTTTGATAGCCAGGGACCCATCGGGCCGACAACGTGTCTTCCGACCGGTCATCCCCGCTCCCCACTGTCTCCCGTCTCCCGTCCATTATGCAAATGTGACGCCGGGGCCGGTCGGAGGCCCGCCGCCGGCCCGTCAGGACCGGCGTGGAAAGGCCGCCTTTCCGAGATCCATGGGCTCATGAGATGGCCATGGTAATCGTCTCGCCCAGTCGGATTGTTCATGTGTTATGGCACCGCGCCTTGAAGTCGGTGTCATCGCCCTGACTTCAGTGCGACTGTTCAACTAAGATGACTGCGGGATGCGGCTGCAGATGTCGCTGTGGATAGGTCACGATTCACGGGATGCTGGTGTAGACACGGACAGGTGGACGCAGGTAAACAGAGGATAAATAGTTGGCAGATATGAGCCCGTATTGCAGGTTGTTGGCGTCTGACCCGACACCAAACTTGCTGACGGGCCGATCACTGCCCGCCTGTGGTTCGAATTACGTAGAACGGTCACGGTGGTCCACCCCAAAACATTACTCCCACTTTCATACCCTCAGGGACTGTCACTGAAATACACAGAACATCACACTGATGCCCAACGGTGGCAGTGACTGATGCAGAACATCACGCTGATGCCCAACGGTGGCAGTTACTGACGTATCCGTCTGTGATTCCAGTGATGCAGAACATCACACTGATGCCCAACGGTGGCAGTAACTGACGTATCCGTCTGTGATTCCAGTGACGCAGAACATCACACTGATGCCCAACGGTGGCAGTGACTGACGTATCCGTCTGTGATTCCAGTGATGCAGAACATCACACTGATGCCCAACGGTGGCAGTAACTGACTGTGATTCCAGTAACTCAGAACATCACACTGATGCCGAACTGTGACAGCGACTACCATGTCTGTGATTCCAGTGATGCAGAACATCACACTGATGCCTAACTGTGGCAGCGACTGACGTATATCCGCCTGTGATTCCAGTGACGCAGAACATCACACTGATGCCGAACTGTGGCAGCGACTGACGTCTCCGTCTCCGTCTGTATTCCAGTGACGCAGAACATCACACTGATGCCTAACTGTGGCAGTGACTGACATGTCTGTGATTCCAGTGACGCAGAACATCACACTGATGCCGAACTGTGGCAGTGACTGACGTATATCCGTCTGTGATTCCAGTGACGCAGAACATCACACTGATGCCGAACTGTGGCAGCGATCGCGCCTGGGTATGGAGCGTCGCCTGTGATTTCTCCGACGAAGAGCCCAAATCAGAAATGCTGGCTATCCGATTCGCCAACGCAGAAAGTAAGTCGTGCTGCTTATTTAAGGACGCTTTCTCTTCAAAGTGATTCGACCTACCTTCTTTGTCATGATGATGCTAATTTATATTTACATTTAGTACTTTCGCTAACTCTGCAAATGTTCTCTAAAACACTCAGCCAATTTTTACCCGTCAATCCCTGTTTGTTTGTCAAAACAAGCTGATTTTATCGAGGTAACAACCTCATCCATCGAAACGTAACATAATGCCAGCCTTGAAGAGGCGAGGGTCTGTGTGTTGGAACTTGGTTTTGGCGTTACCCTTGTCATCAACAACAGTGTTCAAATCGTTCGGTGCCCCGAGAAGTGTAATAGTGACGCGACCAAACAAGATGGCGATTGACGACCGTTGAAAAGTTTATACGACGAAAGATCGTTTCACAACGCGACCCAAAAATTGCCCGATTTTTGTTGCTGACAATTAAGATACGAGATTGGAACGGAACTCCATAACTCTTGCCCCGTAGCTCAGAACTGGAAATTCCGTCCGACTCTTACCGACCCTGGCAAGGCGAGATGTTATTCCAGTCGATAGGGGTTGCCGCCCCGACTCGTACAGCTGATGTTCACCCTTGACGACTGAGCTGGGCTGCGGTCAGGGCAGCGGCCGCGGGCTGATACAGTCGAGGGGGGGGGGGGGTTGTACCAAGACCGTGGCACGTAGAGCTTTCGACCCTTAATTATAACGATGAACAGGAATTGTACGACGAGATGGTAGAGGTCAAGGTCCAGGCAACTCTGCTTAACCCTATTGCCTGCGGGGGGCAGATTCTGCCTCTCCCGGTGGTTGTTCACTTGCCGCTTCTAAACCGTTATGCCTAGCGTCCTGGAACTTTGTGACTTTTCCCAAAATTGAATGGCGCGTGTTGTGTCAAAATTTTGAAAAAATCGGTCCAGCAGAGGCGGTTCCATGCTCCTGTTTTTGGAAGCTTGTTACGAATGCGGTTTTGCGTCGTATTATACTTCCTTCGTGGTTTGCAGTGCAATAAATGCGTCAGAAACAATTGCAATGCAATATGCATCATAGATACTGGGATTGTACATATTTTGGGGGCAGAGGTGCACTCAAGATAAAAAATGAGAGGCGATACCCACCCTCAAATTAGGTCCAACTTCAAATTAGTAAGATGATAAAAGCGTTTCGCGCATGGTGCCCCCATGTTTTTTCCTGGATCCGCCTATGCGCAATATATCAAATTTAACAAATTACAGCATATAATGCCCACATGTGACGTTCATGTCGTCCCAAACAATCACGAACAGGACATATTTTTCCCATAAAATCCCCCCATTTTACATTCCCTGAATACGCCTATGCTTTTAATTTTGTTTTTTGTCTTTTGATATATTAAATACCAGTACATTTGAAGCTCAAAAACGTTTGGAGCATGACAATCGGTCGAACCACATGGCCGCAATGACCTTTCAAAAAACACCCAAAATTTGCGGATTTTTCCCTCTGGCCCCATTTTTTCAACAAAACAAAAAATTTGGGGTCCAAAATTGAGATCTTGTCATGACGAATCGAATGGCGTTTTCCCCCATTAAATCGACCGAGCGGTTCTCGAGATCTCGGGGGGGGGGGGGCAGAATCTGCCCCCCCCCCCCCCCGCAGGTTAACGTAATTCTGGCCGCCCGCAGGGAATAGGGTTAACGAAGGGTTCTAATCAGAAAACCTTCCAAGCAAGATTGTTCACGTAAGATGGCCAATTATGCTCCCGACTTTGCAAGTCCGGTATCAGCACTGTTATGAGTCTTATGACCACATGGAAGTGACCAATCAACCTGCAAAGAAATAACCTGCCAAAACGGCCACTTTGGAGTAATGGTATATTCCTGGTTCGTTGTCTCCAGAGGCATGGCATGAGACAAAAAATAATTGTATTATGCTTATTGTTAGTGTGCAACAACTCTTTCAGATAAACATGAGACCAAAAAATAGATCACTACACGACTCTATTGCGAACAACTTTTGCAATGCAAGAGGGGATGTCATGTATCTCATCAGATATGTGGTATGATGAATATGTTGTAGAGAAGTTAATTGAATGTAAGGTTCATGCCTTGCAGAGGCTTCCAAGACCAAAGTTCGTAAACATAAGTTTCGTATTGGAGTGAGAGAAAAAATCGTAAGCAAAGTTCGTATGCAAAGGTTCGTATAGGATATAGTTCGTAATGGCTAAAGCTCGTAATGGAAAATATTCGTATGGGATAAAGTTCGTATTAAAAAAGGTTGTAAATGATCAAGTTCGTACGCAAGAGGTTCGTATGCTGAAGTTAACCTAACTCAACATAACCTAACCACCTCAGCATACGAACCTGTTGCATACGAACTTTATCCGATACGAACCTTTTCCATTACAAACTTTAGCCGTTACGAACTTTATCCCATACGAACTTTATCCCATACGAACCATTGCATACGAACTTTTGCTTACGAACGTTTTCCATTACGAACTTTTTCCTTTACGAATTTCAGCATACGAACCTGTTGCATACGACCTTTATCCGTTACGAACTTTGTGAATACGAACTTTATCTGATACGAACCTTTTCCATTACGAACTTTAGCGTTACGAACTTTATCCCATACGAACCTTATCCAATACGAACCTTTGCATACGAACTTTTGCTTACGAACGTTTTCCATTACGAACCTTATGTTTACGAACTCGTGTCCGGTTACCCTTGCAGATCATTTAAGGTGATGTCTTGCATGTCTCCGTAGTCATTCAACACTTAAGACATATTCTACTGCCCTGTTCACGTGTATGGATTTGTTGGGCTCTCACTCTTTTTCTGTCGGCGCAGACACTAGAAAATGTCAGAATGACAATAATGTTATCAGACCTCACTATCTCCACAACCACAACCACATTTTTACGATCGAAAAAGAACGTGAGATAGCTGGGGCAATGGCCTGGGTAGTAAAGAAAAGCACGTTTACGGTTTAAAGTATAGGAACGTTCCATGATTTAGTCTTTGTGCTCTGCAAGCACAAAACCTTAGTTAACGAAAAACGTGGCGCCTTTATTCAATAGATTCATTTGATTTTAGCTTTGTCTGCTACTGTTAGTTAATACAACAAAACATCGAACAAGGAATACTGGTCATATAGCGGTCTGGTGGGGCACAATATTCGCCCGCGGGATCGCGCTGTGCTTTCCACCAGCCCTGCCACGACTGTGCCCCGTTCTCAGTCTTCACCCCCTCGCTGCCTTTTGTAATGTATCAACTAATCAAGGTTGACAAACTGGTATTTGTTACCATGTACAGGGTATGCGTCATACTGCGTATTTCGCTTACGTAAGTCACCAACACATATTTGCAAGGTCATGTTGAAATGTAACTGCAATTTTCAGAACAGTGATGGAAGGCGACCTTATGTCGAAATAATTACAGTTTGAGACAGCTCAGTAGATGGGATTGACTCTGTTGCCGACTCGCGACAGTCAGCCGGACTGAGTCGTCTTTGTCGCATGGTCTCAGCTGGACACGGACACTTTGCTTTCGTTTGCTATCTTTCAGCTATTTTATTGAGCAAACCGGTTCCAGAGCTGCAAAAAAGTTGGTTAGGGCGCAAATCCAAAAAAGTATCACACAATTATGAAGCTCATTAGATTGTGCTTCCTTATTGGTAACCTTATTGGTAAGTATTGGTAACTGATTAAGGACAAGCTTTGAAACAACTACTTAAAAAATGCTTAGATTTTCTTCTTAATCAGGGAATGTGTCGATTATGGTCCGATCTTAGGCGTGTTGCGGGGGCATGACCCCTTTGGTCCCCATTGGTCCCCTTTGGACCCGCCAGTGCATTCAATATACTGGGGGTCACCATACATTAGGTAACATAACATCATGATGCTGGTTATTAAAAAATAGATTAAAGAACAGCTTACTTATGAGCAAAAATAGCGATCAGAGGAGATTTACCTTACAGAGCACCTTTGCAAGTGATGTCACCTGTGGTGTTGTTCAGTGAAAATGACGCATATAACGCGTCATCTTGCGAGTTTGCAGCGTGAGTGTCCACTGTCCACAGATGCTTCTGGACCTGTACTTCCGGATTGATGGCTCCGTTTTGTGCCGAAGTATTATTCCGGACGCTTGTCAGGGATTATCGATAAGCTCTCGTTAGCTTCATACAACTCGAACAATTCAGACGAAAAAGTTCACTTTGATTTAGACTGTTAATTAGCTGAGTTCGCCTTGTGTCAGCGATCCCGCACTCACACTGGTGAGCACAGAAAAACGTGCCGGCCGCCGGCGACCGGCTCTCCGTTTGTACTCGCCGGGGTCGTAACGTTTCATACTTCGGTGTGACTCACTTGCACACACGATGATCTCAGCGGTTGTAAAGGCCCGATCTGGGCGCGGCCAGTAATATGCATGCTGAGAGGAGGACGGCTGATGTGAAGACGCTGCGCTGTGTTTTGCAGCGTCAAAGGTCGTGATAAGTATGCAGTTTTCACAGCTCAGTCTGAACTCTGAAGGCTAGCCGTCCACGGCCACTTATTACCCACTCCGTCTTCGACAGATGCGAAGAAGTTCAAGGAAGTGTTCATGGAGGCGCAGAAGATCATGCAGGAGGGGACGGCTCGGTCGGAGGAGCATCAGGAGGCGTCCGAGGAGGAGCAGGATGATCAGGAGGAGCAGGAGGAGCAGGAGACTGAGGCGCCCGACGGGGTGACGGACAAGCTGGCCGGACTGACGGTACAGGAGAGCGCCGAGCCGGCCTCCGCCGACAGCTAGTGAGCCGCCGTGCAGGCCATGGGCCGGCCGGCCTCCGGGGGAGCAGTGAGCCGCAGTGCAGGCCATGGGCCGGCCGGGCTCCGGGGAGCAGTCAGCTGCCAGCGCGCCGGCGGCCAGAGTGGCTCCTCAGCAGTCAGTTGCCACCGCGCCGGCGGCCAGAGTGGCTCCTCAGCAGTCAGTTGCCACCGCGCCGGCGGCCAGAGTGGCTCCTCAGCAGTCAGTTGCGTGTCAGCTGCAGACCACGTGGAGGCAGCGGGCCGGCTCCAGGGGCGAGCTTTCGTTCCCGCCGCGTTAGACACCGGGTCTGTTCCGGCCGCGTTAGACACCGGGTCTGTTCCTGCCGCGTTAGACACCGGGTCTGTTCCGGCCGCGTCAGACACCGGGTCTGTTCCGGCCGCGTTAGACACCGGGTCTGTTCCGGCCGCGTTAGACACCGGGTCTGTTCCGGCCGTGTTAGACACCGGGTCTGTTCCGGCCGCGTTAGACACCGGGTCTGTTCCGGCCGCGTTAGACACCGGGTATGTTCCGGCCGCGTTAGACACCGGGTCTGTTCCGGCCGCGTTAGACACCGGTCTGTTCCGGCCGCGCTGAAGGTTTGCATCGCCGGCGCAGGACGGCGCGCTTCGTCGCCGCGCGGCGATTTTATGTGTTGGCTCACTTTGTGGTGTGTGTCCACCTGAGTTGCGAAATGGCCAGGTTATCGGTATGTCGCCTGTGTTGACTACGTGCTCTAGAGGCCTGCTGGTCGGCTTGTTAGCTGCATTCTCTCATTGCATTTGTCGTCGATCGGCGCGTCTTCTTTCGTGGGCGGCATTCCAGTGTTTTCCATTCGGCTTCCGTTTGCAGCCGGGTGTTCGTTTGCGTGGTGGACATTCCTCGTGTGCGCTAGTACTGTTGGCTGTATCGCACGAGACGTAATCAAATTCAGCGTCTGCATGTTGGTGATATTGCGGTGAGGCTTGACGGGATGTTCGGCTTAGCAGTGTGTCGAGCTGACGTGACTGACGTGACTGACGTGACTGACGTGACTGACGTGACGTTGACGTTCCTGCTGTCAGCCAGCCGAGATGACTGAACTCTGACACGGAGACACGGCTGGGCTGAAGCCGGATGTGATGACGCCATTCCAAGAGTGGAATAAACCTGGCTGGCATTTTCGCTACGTTTGTTTTTGCGCTACGGGCACTGAAATCGAGGTTTGACATGTCGCTCGACTCGTTATATATTGACTGTCCTAAATGCATCGGAAATCGAGCGTAGCACCCGCAAGTATTCAGAATGTCTTTTTGGAGGTACCGTTGCGATCGTGGGTAATTAAGGGGAATGATGATCGGCGCTGAACACTGAGTGATGAGGCTGCGGTCGAATGACGATATCCGAGCAGCCGGTATTACCGGGTGGATCAGATCTTGCCATGCCACTGCAGGGTCATTGGAAGTCGGAGTAACGGGCGTCGTCACCGGTCATTTCCGCCTGGCTGGGGCCGGGTCGGGTGAAGGTAGGCAAGTCTTGCCAACGATATCCTGTTAGATTATCACAGCATTACGGGACTTCGAGTGGCAGTATCACTTCGTAATCGTATGAGATTCATTTGTTTTTAATTGCACGTCGAAAAGAAAACATGCATCCGTCGTGGATGTGGAGCTGAGCTTAAAGGGATTATACGGGTTTCCGTACTGCAAGGAAATGCACTCTTTTGCAGTTATATGAGCTTTAAACACGTTTAAGACATATACCAGGGACCTAAATGCTCATTTAGTCCATTATTTCAGAAATTATCAGCGTTATAACTTTGTGACGTTTTTCGAGACTTGTATCAGATAACGAGTACTTGATCAGCATTACTGTCCACCACTTTTTCATCTTAGAATCTGCATCAAATTCGATGGTGCAGTAATGTGCGCGGCTGAGACAAAATAGTGGTTACGAACTCAGAAGCAAGATGCCGCTACCAGTATATAGTATATATGCCGCTATATCAAGACCGCCTTGGCACGCGTGACAATTCTTACGCTCTTTGCCATCTGGATGACGATTGAAGGAGTTACTAAACTCAAGACGCTCTAGACCAGGCAAGAAATGCCATGCGTTTAATCGTTTTTCCTCAATTTTAGAGCTTTGAATTATCTGCAATTCCTACACTGGATCACAAAAAGATTATTAAATTCAATTTTTACGGGACTCTGTATTACTACATACTTTTCGTTCGGGTTTTGTGGTTTTTTTTGTGGGGTTTTCCTTGCGGCCTTTAGCGTTGAGAATTTGGTGGTGGCGTATTAATTTTTTGGCATGAAAATTCATGAAAAATATCGAATTTTATGGGAAAAACTAGGTAACTGCTGCTGTCGTTGGAAAAAACAAGTTTATTTTATCATATATTGCTTATTGTGACCGGAAATATGTCATAAGTGAGGTGTTTTCATTAACATAAAAGAGATGACTAGCCCTGCCTCAGCTAGTACTGCAGAAAGCACGCGGTGGCATCACCGCGCACTTTAAAATGTCCTTACGTGCAGAAGAGGTAATTTCCATAAAAATGTGACTACCGTGTGACATATACCACCTTTATAAGTAAGTTTTACTATGTAACTCAATTATTCTGGGAAAAACCCGTATAATCCCTTTAGCATGTTAAATTCGATGGCCAACTTTAAAAAATCAATTCAATTGATGAGCATATCCACACTACATGATTTGTGTTCGATGGAATGCTCCATAGAATGGAGCGAGCTATGGTTCGAACTACCGAATTCACGGCATTTCACCGTTTCGTTTGAGGTATTGCTACGGTGCGATGCTCAGTGATGGCTGTGTGTTGTCTCCCGTACCGGATCCCCTGTGCTGGTACATGGATATTTGTGTTGTCTGCCGTACCGGATCCCCTGTGCTGGTACATGGATATTTGTGTTTTCTGCCGTACCGGATCCCCTGTGCTGGTACATGGATATTTGTGTTGTCTGCCGTACCGGATCCCCTGTGCTGGTACATGGATCTTTGTGTTGTCTGCCGTACCGGATCCCCTGTGCTGGTACATGGATATTTGTGTTTTCTGCCGTACCGGATCCCCTGTGCTGGTACATGGATATTTGTGTTGTCTGCCGTACCGGATCCCCTGTGCTGGTACATGGATCTTTGTGTTGTCTCCCGTACCGGATCCCCTGTGCTGGTACATGGATATTTGTGTTGTCTCCCGTACCGGATCCCCTGTGCTGGTACATGGATCTTTGTGTTGTCTCCCGTACCGGATCCCCTGTGCTGGTACATGGATCTTTGTGTTGTCTGCCGTACCGGATCCCCTGTGCTGGTACATGGATATTTGTGTTGTCTGCCGTACCGGATCCCCTGTGCTGGTACATGGATCTTTGTGTTGTCTCCCGTACCGGATCCCCTGTGCTGGTACATGGATATTTGTGTTGTCTGCCGTACCGGATCCCCTGTGCTGGTACATGGATATTTGTGTTGTCTGCCGTACCGGATCCCCTGTGCTGGTACATGGATATTTGTGTTGTCTCCCGTACCGGATCCCCTGTGCTGGTACATGGATCTTTGTGTTGTCTGCCGTACCGGATCCCCTGTGCTGGTACATGGATCTTTGTGTTGTCTGCCGTACCGGATCCCCTGTGCTGGTACATGGATATTTGTGTTGTCTGCCGTACCGGATCCCCTGTGCTGGTACATGGATATTTGTGTTGTCTGCCGTACCGGATCCCCTGTGCTGGTACATGGATATTTGTGTTGTCTCCCGTACCGGATCCCCTGTGCTGGTACATGGATCTTTGTGTTGTCTGCCGTACCGGATCCCCTGTGCTGGTACATGGATATTTGTGTTGTCTGCCGTACCGGATCCCCTGTGCTGGTACATGGATCTTTGTGTTGTCTGCCGTACCGGATCCCCTGTGCTGGTACATGGATCTTTGTGTTGTCTGCCGTACCGGACCCCCTGTGCTGGTACATGGATCTTTGTGTTGTCTGCCGTACCGGATCCCCTGTGCTGGTACATGGATCTTTGTGTTGTCTGCCGTACCGGACCCCCTGTGCTGGTACATGGATCTTTATGTTGTCTGCCGTACCGGACCCCCTGTGCTGGTACATTGATCTTTGTGTTGTCTGCCGTACCGGATCCCCTGTGCTGGTACATGGATCTTTGTGTTGTCTGCCGTACCGGACCCCCTGTGCTGGTACATGGATCTGTGTGTTGTCTGCCGTACCGGATCCCCTGTGCTGGTACATGGATCTTTGTGTTGTCTGCCGTACCGGATCCCTGTGCTGGTACATGGATATTTGTGTTGTCTGCCTTACCGGATCCCCTGTGCTGGTACATGGATCTTTGTGTTGTCTGCCGTACCGGATCCCCTGTGCTGGTACATGGATCTTTGTGTTGTCTGCCGTACCGGATCCCTGTGCTGGTACATGGATCTTTGTGTTGTCTGCCGTACCGGATCCCCTGTGCTGGTACATGGATCTTTGTGTTGTCTCCCGTACCGGATCCCCTGTGCTGGTACATGGATCTTTGTGTTGTCTGCCGTACCGGATCCCCTGTGCTGGTACATGGATCTTTGTGTTGTCTGCCGTACCGGATCCCCTGTGCTGGTACATGGATCTTTGTGTTGTCTGCCGTACCGGATCCCCTGTGCTGGTACATGTATCTTTGTGTTGTCTGCCGTACCGGATCCCCTGTGCTGGTACATGGATCTTTGTGTTGTCTGCCGTACCGGATCCCCTGTGCTGGTACATGGATCTTTGTGTTGTCTGCCGTACCGGATCCCCTGTGCTGGTACATGGATCTTTGTGTTGTCTGCCGTAGCGGATCCCCTGTGCTGGTACATGGATCTTTGTGTTGTCTGCCGTAGCGGATCCCCTGTGCTGGTACATGGATCTTTGTGTTGTCTCCCGTACCGGATCCCCTGTGCTGGTACATGGATATTTGTGTTGTCTGCCGTAGCGGATCCCCTGTGCTGGTACATGGATCTTTGTGTTGTCTGCCGTACCGGATCCCCTGTGCTGGTCCATGGACCATGGTGTTGTCTCCCGTACCGGATCCCCTGTGCTGGTCCATGGACCGTGGTGTAGGATCATGTACAGGAGTAGGGAGTCTTAATCTTACACAATGCAAAGCCAGATCCCGCACGTAAAAAGGAATAGATGCAACGTTTTCGGCAATTTGTAGACAGACAACATTTTAGAACGACCGGAAAATGTTTTAAGCCGGCCGTGCCGCTGTTCCGCTGCGCTCAGTTCTATTCGGTCAATAGCGGTTGTTTGTACTGTGTTGTACATGCTAGCCTTCTGCTGCCGTATTGTGTTAACAGCATTCTTGTTACCGGCGATGTTTGCCGAACGAACTGGGCTACAGTGTGTATAGTGTGACGATTTGGTTGGCTTCCATCCGCGACCCGTTCCAAGGTTAGCACGACGTTGACGTAGGCCGTGTAGTCCTACTCCAACTAGCCGCAGACGTCTGGCATGGTGTATGGTGGTGGTGTATATCCAGTTTGCTCTCATTTTGCCTTTCTTCGAAACCAGTTGTTCGATTACATTGCAGCACGCTAGAATGAACTATTCCGAGACGAAGCTAAAGCATGGTGAAAATACTGAAATGAATGATAAATATTGAGCGAGGTCAACGATCCGAGGTGTTACAAAGGTGATGCAGTTACAGGTGGAGTTTCCTATTCAAATGGTGGGGGCACTGCCCCACCAACTTTGTGTTTTGCCCCACCAACTCTTGTCAGATTTAGAGGTCATCCGGCATTACAATGGTCATTTTCACTCAACCAAACCAAACAACCAAGCAAAATGACATTTTGCCCCACCAACTTTCTTGGAGAAGCTTCACCCATCACCCATGGATGCAGTGCGTCGCTTGAGCTACTGACTTGGGTACGAATGCCCCGAGGCGATCACTTGACAGGGGCGACCCAGCGTCCCGGGGTATTGACGTGTGATTCAGCGTCCCGGGTTATTGACGTGTGATTCAGCGTCCCGGGTTATTGACGTGTGATCCAGCGTCCCGGGGTATTGACGTGTGATCAATACCCCAGCGTCCCGGGGTATTGACGTGTGATCCAGCGTCCCGGGGTATTGATGTGATCCAGCCAGCGTCCCGGGTTATTGACGTGTGATCCAGCGTCCCGGGGTATTGACATGTGACCCAGCCAGCGTCCCGGGGTATTGACATGTGATCCAGCGTCCCGGGGCATTGACGTGTGATCCAGCGTCCCGGGGTATTGACATGTGATCCAGCGTCCCGGGGTATTGACGTGTGATCCAGCGTCCCGGGGTATTGACGTGTGATCCAGTGTCCCGGGGTATTGACATGTGATCCAGCGTCCCGGGGTATTGACGTGTGATCCAGCGTCCCGGGGTATTGACGTGTGATCCAGCGTCCCGGGGTATTGACATGTGATCCAGCGTCCCGGGGTATTGACGTGTGACCCAGCCAGCGTCCCGGGTTATTGACGTGTGATCCAGCGTCCCGGGGTATTGATATGTGATCCAGCCAGCGTCCCGGGGTATTGACGTGTGATCCAGCGTCCCGGGGTATTGACGTGTGATCCAGCGTCCCGGGGTATTGACGTGTGATCCAGCGTCCCGGGGTATTGACGTGTGACCCAGCCAGCGTCCCGGGGTATTGACGTGTGATCCAGCGTCCCGGGGTATTGACGTGTGATCCAGCGTCCCGGGTTATTGACGTGTGATCCAGCGTCCCGGGTTATTGACGTGTGATCCAGCGTCCCGGGGTATTGACGTGTGATCCAGCGTTCCCAGACTCGTACACCACAGGGATATCCAATGTCTCCGGGATGAACCAACACTGGTAAGCTGTTGATATATGCCGACCGCCCGGAACGGGAACACGTTTCCCTCTCAACGTGTGTTTTGTCATGTACTCTGTAGGTTGCCGCCATCAGGTTTTGCATCGAAGGAACGGAATCACAAAAGACATATATGCTTTCCTCACGGAACGTGAAGCGAAGTGTTTGATGGGGCCTTTAGCCTTTGAAGTTTGAGGCCTAAGTGTTCGCTGTTCAGGCATGTCAGAGAACTTCACACGTGAACTGCGGCGGCGATGGCGGGGCGGTGTGACCGCGGTTTGGCGGCTGTGTGACCGCCGGGCGGCCGGGCGGGCGGGGGCGGCGGGGCGGTGTGACCGCCTGGGGCAGGAGAGGAGCCGCTGCCGGCAGAGACGCCCGATCGGAGCAGGCTGGCGCCGGCATCAACGCGCATTAACGCGCCGACATCGGAGCCGACAACATGCACCGGACCATCGGCAGACTCAGGTGAGGCCCTGCCAGACCGTTGAACATCATACAGTATCCCGTGTGAGTCGGTCCAGCGCCGCCAGCCTGACTGTTGGCTGTATTCGTCACCGTCGTATGTAATACTCGTGCTTATTACCCAGCGGGCGCGAAGCGACCGTCAGGTTTCTCGTCAACTTACTAGACAAATTGACATTTGACCCGACACGGCCGTACAGACGATTTTCGGAAGCTAATAACTTTGCAACCACTGCTTCAATTGAGATCGGTTTTTCACCATTGGATATAGGTCCATCAAATCAATTTGTGTTTGGTATGGTGCGTTCTGATGGGGTGGTACCACAGCGCGTGGCACGCGCAAAAGTGGGGCAGGTCAAATCACCGACTTTAGAGGAAAATCGCGCCTAATGATAGAATCGCTTCATCAAACTGGACCACATTTGGCGTACGCTAAGAAAGAGCCAATGATCCCCCATATGTTGCATGTCTAATTCAAACTTAGGGCTTGAGCGCACGTGAGCATGTGGAAGCAGTAGCGTACCCAGGATTCACTCCAGGAGGGGTCAATTTTTGCTCAGGGGGGCATAAAGTACCCCCACCAAAAAAAACTCACCGGATTTGGCCCACTATATGTTTAAAAGGGCATATTTTCACTATTTTTCTCTGAAAAAAAATCAAAAAAATAATTCATTTTTTTACCACGGGCATGTACAGACCTTCAGGGGGGGGGGGGGGGCAATTGCACCGTTTGCCCCCACCCCCTTGTGTACCCCTATGTGTGGAAGAGACAAGGGTGTCGGATTACACCCCTATGATGTATCTCAGAAACTGCTAGGCCGATTATGGCGAAATTTCGTGTGCTGCTCCCGACTGCTGGCATCCTAGCAATATTCCACATGATGAATCGGAAGTTCCATGACACGTGCGCACGCGCGGACCCCTTTTTATATCTGAGAAACTACTGGACCTATTGAGCTGAAATTTTGCATGTAGGTTAGGGCATGACTATTAGCTGCTTTAGACGTGCCGAGGCATATACCAATAAGCACGTGCGCCACCGTATTTCAGAGCTCGGAAACTACTGGACCTATCGAGGTGAAAATGTACATTCATGCTAAGGAAGGGCTGTTAGGAGGTTGCGCTTGGCGGAACTATTGAGTCACTATGCACGTGTGCAGTGTGCACTATGCACGTGCGAACTGCGGACCATTATCTCTGAAACTATTTTCTATCTCTGAAACTACCTGCCCGATTCAGCGGAACATTCCTATGCATACTAGGGTATAACCACGGTAAAACTATTGGATGGTTTAGTCATCATTAAGGACAAAGCCAATGCGCACATGTGCTCCCGTACCGTTTCATATTTCAAACCTGTTTTAGCTTTACCAGAGCGCCAGGTCTGCGTCGGAGCTAACCGTCTCTCTGATCTGTCTGTATCGGAGCTAACCGTCCCTTTGATGTCTGTGTCGGAGATAACCGTCCCTCTGGTCTGTCTGTGTCGGAGCTAACCATGCCTCTGGTCTGTGTCGGAGCTAACCGTGCCTCTGGTCTGTCTGTGTCGGAGCTAACCGTCCCTCTGGTCTGTGTCGGAGCTAACCGTGCCTCTGGTCTGTCTGTGTCGGAGCTAACCATGCCTCTGGTCTGTGTCGGAGCTAACCGTGCCTCTGGTCTGTCTGTGTCGGAGCTAACCGTCCCTCTGGTCTGTGTCGGAGCTAACCGTCCCTCTGGTCTGTCTGTGTCGGAGCTAACCGTCCCTCTGGTCTGTCTGTGTCGGAGCTAACCATGCCTCTGGTCTGTGTCGGAGCTAACCGTGCCTCTGGTCTGTCTGTGTCGGAGCTAACCGTCCCTCTGGTCTGTGTCGGATCTAACCGTCCCTCTGGTCTGTCTGTATCGGAGCTAACCGTCCCTCTGGTCTGTCTGTGTCGGAGCTAACCGTGCCTCTGGTCTGTCTGTGTCGGAGCTAACCGTGCCTCTGGGCTGTCTGTGTCGGAGCTAACCGTGCCTCTGGTCTGTCTGTGTCGGAGCTAACCGTGCCTCTGGTCTGTCTGTGTCGGAGCTAACCGTCCCTCTGGTCTGTGTCGGAGCTAACCGTGCCTCTGGTCTGTCTGTGTCGGAGCTAACCGTCCCTCTGGTCTGTCTGTATCGGAGCTAACCGTCCCTCTGGTCCGTGTCGGAGCTAACCGTCCCTCTGGTCCGTGTCGGAGCTAACCGTCACTGATCTGTCTGTGTCGGAGCTAACCGTCACTCTGATCTGTCTGTGTCGGAGCTAACCGTCCCTCTGGTCTGTCTGCGTCGGAGCTAACCGTCACTCTGATCTGTCTGTGTCGGAGCTAACCGTCACTGATCTGTCTATGTCGGAGCTAACCGTCCCTCTGGTCTGTCTGTGTCGGAGCTAACCGTCCCTCTGGTCTGTCTGTATCGGAGCTAACCGTCCCTCTGGTCTGTGTCGGAGCTAACCGTCACTCTGATCTGTCTGTGTCGGAGCTAACCGTCACTCTGATCTGTCTGTGTCGGAGCTAACCGTGCCTCTGGTCTGTCTGTGTCGGAGCTAACCGTCCCTCTGGTCTGTGTCGGAGCTAACCGTGCCTCTGGTCTGTCTGTGTCGGAGCTAACCGTGCCTCTGGTCTGTCTGTGTCGGAGCTAACCGTCCCTCTGATATGTCTGTGTCGGAGCTAACCGTCCCTCTGGTCTTGAGTCGGAGCTAACCGTCACTCTGATCTGTCTGTATCGGAGCTAACCGTCCCTTTGATGTCTGTGTCGGAGCTAACAGTCACTCTGATCTGTCTGTGTCGGAGCTAACCGTCCCTCTGGTCTGTCTGTGTCGGAGCTAACCGTCCCTCTGGTCTGTCTGTGTCGGAGCTAACCGTGCCTCTGATCTGTCTGTGTCGGAGCTAACCGTCTCTCTGGTCTGTCTGTGTCGGAGCTAACCGTCCGTCTGATCTGTCTGTGTCGGAGCTAACCGTCCCTCTGGTCTGTCTGTGTCGGAGCTAACCGTGCCTCTGGTCTGTCTGTATCGGAGCTAACCGTCCCTCTGGTCTGTGTCGGAGCTAACCGTCCGTCTGGTCTGTCTGTGTCGGAGCTAACCGTGCCTCTGGTCTGTCTGTGTCGGAGCTAACCGTCCCTCTGGTCTGTGTCGGAGCTAACCGTCCCTCTGGTCTGTCTGTGTCGGAGCTAACCGTCCCTCTGGTCTGTGTCGGAGCTGACCGTCCCTCTGGTCTGTCTGTGTCGGAGCTAACCGTCCCTCTGATCTGTCTGTGTCGGAGCTAACCGTCCCTCGGGTCTGTGTCGGAGCTAACCGTCCCTCTGGTCTGTCTGTGTCGGAGCTAACCGTCCCTCTGGTCTGCGTCGGAGCTAACCGTCCCTCTGGTCTGTGTCGGAGCTAACCGTCCCTCTGGTCTGTCTGTGTCGGAGCTAACCGTGCCTCTGGTCTGTCTGTGTCGGAGCTAACCGTCCCTCTGGTCTGTCTGTGTCGGAGCTAACCGTCCCTCTGGTCTGTCTGTGTCGGATCTAACCCTCCCTCTGGTCTGCGTCGGAGCTAACCGTCCCTCTGGTCTGTGTCGGAGCTAACCGTCCCTCTGGTCTGTCTGTGTCGGAGCTAACCGTCTCTCTGGTCTGTGTCGGAGCTAACCGTCCCTCTGGTCTGTCTGTGTCGGAGCTAACCGTCCCTCTGGTCTGTCTGTGTCGGATCTAACCGTCCCTCTGGTCTGTCTGTGTCGGAGCTAACCGTCCCTCTGGTCTGTCTGTGTCGGAGCTTACCGTCCCTCTGGTCTGTCTGTGTCGGATCTAACCCTCCCTCTGGTCTGCGTCGGAGCTAACCGTCCCTCTGGTCTGTGTCGGAGCTAACCGTCCCTCTGGTCTGTCTGTGTCGGAGCTAACCGTCCCTCTGGTCTGTGTCGGAGCTAACCGTCCCTCTGGTCTGTCTGTGTCGGATCTAACCGTCCCTCTGGTCTGTCTGTGTCGGAGCTAACCGTCACTGATCTGTCTGTGTCGGAGCTAACCGTCCCTCTGGTCTGTCTGTGTCGGAGCTAACCGTCCCTCTGGTCTGTGTCGGAGCTAACCGTCCCTCTGGTCTGTCTGTGTCGGATCTAACCGTCCCTCTGGTCTGTCTGTGTCTGAGCTAACCGTCACTGATCTGTCTGTGTCGGAGCTAACCGTGCCTCTGGTCTGTCTGTGTCGGAGCTAACCGTCCCTCTGGTCTGTCTGTGTCGGAGCTAACCGTGCCTCTGGTCTGTCTGTGTCGGAGCTAACCGTGCCTCTGGTCTGTCTGTGTCGGAGCTAACCGTGCCTCTGGTCTGTCTGTGTCGGAGCTAACCGTCCCTCTGGTCTGTCTGTGTCGGAGCTAACCGTCCCTCTGGTCTGTCTGTGTCGGAGCTAACCGTCCCTCTGGTCTGCGCCGGAGCTAACCGTCCGTCTGGTCTGTCTGTGTCGGAGCTAACCGTGCCTCTGGGCTGTCTGTGTCGGAGCTAACCGTCCCTCTGGTCTGTCTTGTCGGAGCTAACCGTCCGTCTGGTCTGTCTTGTCGGAGCTAACCGTCCGTCTGGTCTGTCTGTATCGGAGCTAACCGTGCCTCTGGTCTGTCTGTGTCGGAGCTAACCGTCCCTCTGGTCTGTCTGTGTCGGAGCTAACCGTGCCTCTGGTCTGTCTGTGTCGGAGCTAACCGTCCCTCTGGTCTGTCTGTGTCGGAGCTAACCGTCCCTCTGGTCTGTCTGTGTCGGAGCTAACCGTCCCTCTGGTCTGTCTGTGTCGGAGCTAACCGTGCCTCTGGTCTTGTCTGTGTCGGAGCTAACCGTCCCTCTGGTCTGTCTGTGTCGGAGCTAACCGTCCCTCTGGTCTGTCTGTGTCGGAGCTAACCGTCCCTCTGGTCTGTCTGTGTCGGAGCTAACCGTCCCTCTGGTCTGTCTGTATCGGAGCTAATCTGATCTGTGTCAGATCTGTATGCCAGTCACTGGGCGGAAGTGGTACTCTTGTGTCTTGTTCATACGTTCTGGAGTCGGGTGACCGGTGGTAAGGTGCGGTCCTGTCGTTACTCGTCTATACATAGTACATACCGCAGCCCTGCAACTGGTGGCTCCCTCGTCTGGCCAGTGGCTGGGTGCGGTGTGGTGCGGTGTAGTGCGGTTCGACGCCGCGGGACAGAGGCCGTCTCAGTCCCACTCCCAGTTCCGGGATGGCCGGCCGGCCGGCCTGCGGGGCTGTGTGGAGCTGCGTCAGCGCGGCCCTGCGACCCTGACCCTGTCCTTCCCAGCCGGCCTTGAACCCGGGCGACCCGGCCGCAGCTCCAGACAACACGGCTGTTATTGCTGCGGTGCAGTAGGCGCCTCAGCCTGCCTCCGATGCTAAACACCGACACATTCCCAGGCACGGCAGTACTTCGCGCCTGCAGACAGGACGTTAATGTAATAAAAACAACTTCAGATTCGTCCTTGCCAATGTTACCCAGAGGGTCAGACCCGGGACAGTAAAATGAGCAAAATGAGTGCGGTAAATGGCTCACTTGTAGACATTTTGTTTATAAAAAATGGTTGAGTCTCTGGAACCCTCTGGCGACTGGCACTACTCTAAAAACATGATTGATAACATAATTTTAGATGAAGGCGGTTTGGAGCCCATATTGCACTTGCTGAGAGTTATGTGGACGATGACATATTTGATTACGTCATACGTATTTAATTAATGTCAGATCAAAGCAGATATACATATGTCTGCAAATTAAGTTAGCATGAATCAGCGCTTAAGACGCTACGATGGTGAATCATAGGTCATCGAAAGCGCAGAGGCTCGTCTCCACTACCGGCAACTTTGTATGAGGAGAGGAGAGGAGAGGGGAGGGCACCAGGGTGGGGGCCCGGGGTCTCCGCTGGAGACCTTCCTCTGACCGAGGCGCATTTCAAACGCGCCGCCTCCCAAACCGGAACTCTACGGAAAACATCGCCATAAACACGCGAGTCGGCGCTCACAGCAGAATACATCAGATATCTAATGAGCAGTTACGTCGGATACACGTGAACGCAGTGCGGCGGTGCTCAGCGCACGGTAGGTGTCCATGCACCGCTTCAGTGCGGTAGGCATGCACCGCAGCGATATGTCGGCACACGGCACATGATCCGGTCAGAGTGGAGTTCTGCGGATTATCTGCTGCACACGGCACATGATCCGGTCAGAGTGGAGTTCTGCTGAGTATCTGCTGCACACGGCACATGATCCGGTCAGAGTGGAGTTCTGCTGAGTATCTGCTGCACACGGCACATGATCCGGTCAGAGTGGGGTTCGATTATCTGCTGCACACGGCACATGATCCGGTCAGAGTGGAGTTCTGCTGAGTATCTGCTGCACACGGCACATGATCCGGTCAGAGTGGAGTTCGATTATCTGCTGCACACGGCACATGATCCGGTCAGAGTGGAGTTCTGCGGATTATCTGCTGCACACGGCACATGATCCGGTCAGAGTGGAGTTCTGCGGATTATCTGCTGCACACGGCACATGATCCGGTCAGAGTGGAGTTCTGCTGAGTATCTGCTGCACACGGCACATGATCCGGTCAGAGCGGAGTTCTGCTGATTATCTGCTGCACACGGCACATGATCCGGTCAGAGTGGAGTTCTGCTGAGTATCTGCTGTACACGGCACATGATCCGGTCAGAGCGGAGTTCTGCTGAGTATCTGCTGCACACGGCACATGATCCGGTCAGAGTGGAGTTCGATTATCTGCTGCACACGGCACATGATCCGGTCAGAGTGGAGTTCGATTATCTGCTGCACACGGCACATGATCCGGTCAGAGTGGAGTTCGATTATCTGCTGCACACGGCACATGATCCGGTCAGAGTGGAGTTCTGCTGAGTATCTGCTGCACACGGCACATGATCCGGTCAGAGTGGGGTTCGATTATCTGCTGCACACGGCACATGATCCGGTCAGAGTGGAGTTCGATTATCTGCTGCACACGGCACATGATCCGGTCAGAGTAGAGTTCTGCGGATTATCTGCTGCACACGGCACATGATCCGGTCAGAGTGGAGTTCTGCGGATTATCTGCTGCACACGGCACATGATCCGGTCAGAGTGGAGTTCTGGTGAGTATCTGCTGCACACGGCACATGATCCGGTCAGAGTGGAGTTCTGCTGAGTATCTGCTGCACACGGCACATGATCCGGTCAGAGTGGAGTTCTGCGGATTATCTGCTGCACACGGCACATGATCCGGTCAGAGTGGAGTTCTGCTGAGTATCTGCTGCACACGGCACATGATCCGGTCAGAGTGGAGTTCTGCTGTGTATCTGCTGCACACGGCACATGATCCGGTCAGAGTGGAGTTCTGCGGATTATCTGCTGCACACGGCACATGATCCGGTCAGAGTGGAGTTCTGCTGAGTATCTGCTGCACACGGCACATGATCCGGTCAGAGTGGAGTTCGATTATCTGCTGCACACGGCACATGATCCGGTCAGAGTGGAGTTCTGCGGATTATCTGCTGCACACGGCACATGATCCGGTCAGAGTGGAGTTCGATTATCTGCTGCACACGGCACATGATCCGGTCAGAGTGGAGTTCGATTATCTGCTGCACACGGCACATGACCCGGTCAGAGTGGAGTTCTGCGGATTATCTGCTGCACACGGCACATGATCCGGTCAGAGTGGAGTTCTGCTGAGTATCTGCTGCACACGGCACATGATCCGGTCAGAGTGGAGTTCTGCTGAGTATCTGCTGCACACGGCACATGATCCGGTCAGAGTGGAGTTCGATTATCTGCTGCACACGGCACATGATCCGGTCAGAGTGGAGTTCGATTATCTGCTGCACACGGCACATGATCCGGTCAGAGTGGAGTTCTGCGGATTATCTGCTGCACACGGCACATGATCCGGTCAGAGTGGAGTTCGATTATCTGCTGCACACGGCACATGATCCGGTCAGAGTGGAGTTCTGCGGATTATCTGCTGCACACGGCACATGATCCGGTCAGAGTGGAGTTCTGCTGAGTATCTGCTGCACACGGCACATGATCCGGTCAGAGTGGAGTTCTGCTGAGTATCTGCTGCACACGGCACATGATCCGGTCAGAGTGGAGTTCTGCTGAGTATCTGCTGCACACGGCACATGATCCGGTCAGAGTGGAGTTCTGCTGATTATCTGCTGCACACGGCA
This sequence comes from Chirona hameri, assembly GCA_036785665.1. Classification (NCBI taxonomy): domain Eukaryota; kingdom Metazoa; phylum Arthropoda; class Thecostraca; order Balanomorpha; family Balanidae; genus Chirona; species Chirona hameri. Next base: position 10,780 of record JAXIVJ010000453.1, on the reverse strand, counting down.
CATGATCCGGTCCGAGTGGAGTTCTGCTGATTATCTGCTGCACACGGCACATGATCCGGTCAGAGTGGAGTTCTGCGGATTATCTGCTGATCACCCGATAAGCTACAACCACCTTAAAAGCATTCCACAGTAGTGACATACAACAAGTTTTAAGCGTAGCCGGTTTTAGAGAGGTGTGTTTACACCTCTCTATTTATTTAAGTATTAAATTCGCCAATTTGAGATAAGCAACTAATTAGAACCTGCCTTCAAAGGCTGCTGGGCTTTTGTGAACTTAACTTAGTGTGAAGGGACTTCCACGTTGCATCCACACGACAGCGAACTCACACTTAGAGAGGTATATTACGCTTAATCACCAGAGTTAGTCGATCTTTCCATCGGTTGTCGCACGAATTATACACATGTCTAATAACTCAATAGTGATGAATTATGTTGATAGCAATAATATTATACGCAACATCAAATGCATGGTTGTTGAACTAGTGTGACTCGAGGTAACTATCGCTACATAATATTTGCATCGCACGGATCTTGCAGACTCATTATTTGTATATCATTCATCCCGCCCCGTACTTTCTCTATAGGGCGGTGCTGGCGGTCCTATCACAGCCTGGTCATAGGATGACGTCACTGTGACGTGTGTCTCTGTATTGCAGTGCGGTGTTGGCGGCTGTGCTGCTGCTGCTGGCGGTCCCAGCCTGGTCAGAGGATGACGTCACTGTGCGGAGAGTATACACCAGTCACCCATCGTCACCCAGTCAACTGTACATTAACGAGGCGGTGGGCGAAACCCGGGTCGTCACTCTGCCCAACAAGAACAAACTGTACGAGCTGCTGCTCTACCCCACCAAACTGGTACGGAACGAAAACGGCCATGGCACGCGGAGCTAGAGCCGATCACTGTTAACCAATCAGCATTGACAATTAGGCTCATCCCTAAGATGAGTACAAACACGTTTTCGGCGCCTGTCGCGGAATTGTTTATTTTCTAGGTATTATTCGTTCCTCCATTAATCATTTCGCATTTATGCCTTTAAATTCGATGCTGATCAGTATAGGGACATTACATACCTGACACAGCAGAAGCCCTCCCCCTGACTGAACTGCCCCTTTTCAGGCAAACAAGCCACTGAAGGCTGTGGCGGTCCTCAGTGGCGATATTGCCGGCACGCTGTACCTCACGCAGCAGAAGCCGCCGCTGGGCTCCGTGGATATCGACGGATTCGTACAAGGTCAGAACGGAGCGACAACTTCTAGGCTATGGGGGCTAGCAGTACCTAAATGATGTTCATTGGAGGGGGCGTGATAACAGACTGTGCCGCTACAGCTTGATCTCCCATCCATCATAGAGCTCTCGACACGTCATTGTGAAACGAAGCACAATCCAATAGCACATTGCGGCAACATTCTTTGAGGAGGCCTACTAAATACTCCTAATGATGACAGATCTACAGGGACGACGTCGCCACGCCTCATCCGAGGCCGACAGGCCGTCAGTGATGCGTCACTGACGGAGAAACGTCAGTGACGTCACTAACCGTGCTGTGCTGCCTCCTCCCCAGACTCGGAGACCAGTCTGCGGGTCGGACAGTACGGCGACCTCAGTGACGTCACTAACCGTGCTGCCTCCTCCCCAGACTCGGAGACCAGTCTGCGGGTGGTGTTCGGCCAGTACGGCGACCTCAGTGACGTCACTAACCGTGCTGCCTCCTCCCCAGACTCGGAGACCAGTCTGCGGGTGGTGTTCGGCCAGTACGGCGACCTCAGTGACGTCACTAACCGTGCTGCCTCCTCCCCAGCCTCGGAGACCAGTCTGCGGGTGCTGTTCGGCCAGTAGGGCGACCTCAGTGACGTCACTAACCGTGCTGCCTCCTCCCCAGACTCGGAGACCAGTCTGCGGGTGCTGTTCGGCCAGTACGGCGACCTCAGTGACGTCACTAACCGTACTGCCTCCTCCCCAGACTCGGAGACCAGTCTGCGGGTGGTGTTCGGCCAGTACGGCGACCTCAGTGACGTCACTAACCGTGCTGCCTCTTCCCCAGACTCGGAGACCAGTCTGCGGGTGGTGTTCGGCCAGTACGGCGACCTCAGTGACGTCACTAACCGTGCTGCCTCCTCCCCAGACTCGGAGACCAGTCTGCGGGTGGTGTTCGGCCAGTACGGCGACCTCAGTGACGTCACTAACCGTGCTGCCTCCTCCCCAGACTCGAAGACCAGTCTGCGGGTGGTGTTCGGCCAGTACGGCGACCTCAGTGACGTCACTAACCGTGCTGCCTCCTCCCCAGACTCGGAGACCAGTCTGCGGGTGGTGTTCGGCCAGTACGGCGACCTCAGTGACGTCACTAACCGTGCTGCCTCCTCCCCAGACTCGGAGACCAGTCTGCGGGTGGTGTTCGGCCAGTACGGCGACCTCAGCGCCGGCTGCAGCATACAGAACCTGCAGCAGTTCAACCCGTACGGCGTAAGTTAAACATACAACTCTTCATAAGGAGTGTCACTGGTTTTGAGCTGTTACGACATACGATGCCTCATGCAATGGACCATTGCACATACGTTCTTCCGAACAAGAGCCAAATGTGAATTATCAACTCCTCATACTAGGCAACATATATACATGATCCGACATATTACTGCCATATTCATCCCGTGACCAAGACCATCCAAGTTGTGTTCTGTCCAGTGTACTGCTATCGTCTGGAAAAGCCGCAACTGTAATATGTATGCAAGGCATGTCGAACCTTCAGTTGATAAGTTACGATTCAATCTGAGCGGTCAGTCCACCCTGTACCACACTGACCCCTCTCCTCCCCCGGCAGCGGAGTCACGGCCAGACCCGTCCCGGTCCCTGACCGACCCTGTACCACACTGCTGACCACTGACCCCTCTCCTCCCCCGGCAGCGGAGTCACGGCCAGACCCGTCCCGGTCCCTGACCGACCCTGTACCACACTGCTGACCACTGACCCCTCTCCTCCCCCGGCAGCGGAGTCACGGCAGACCCGTCCCGGTCCCTGACCGACCCTGTACCACACTGCTGACCACTGACCCCTCTCCTCCCCCGGCAGCGGAGTCACGGCCAGACCCGTCCCGGTCCCTGACCGACCCTGTACCACACTGCTGACCACTGACCCCTCTCCTCCCCCGGCAGCGGAGTCACGGCCAGACCCGTCCCGGTCCCTGACCGACCCTGTACCACACTGCTGACCACTGACCCCTCTCCTCCCCCGGCAGCGGAGTCACGGCCAGACCCGTCCCGGTCCCTGACCGACCCTGTACCACACTGGTGACCACTGACCCCTCTCCTCCCCCGGCAGCGGAGTCACGGCCAGACCCGTCCCGGTCCCTGACCGACCCTGTACCACACTGGTGACCACTGACCCCTCTCCTGCCCCGGCAGCGGAGTCACGGTCGGTACGGCGACCCGTCCCGGTCCCTGGGTGACCTCGGCTACACGGCGGTCACGGCCAACCACTTCCGTCTGCTGGACAGCGGCGTCTCTCTGACGGGCACTCGCAGTGTGTTCGGCCGGATGGTGCTGGTGGCCGACAGGCAGAGCGGTCGCACCGGCTGCGGCGTGGTGGGCTACGCCGCCGGGTCCGTCTGAGGCCACGCACCACCGCCCCCCCCCCCCCCCCGGCCCGGCCGGGTCACAGTGATGGACCAGTGATGACGGGGCAGACGGGGCTCCGTCGGGTGATGACGGGGCAGACGGGGCAGACGGGGCTCCGTCGGGTGATGACGGGGCAGACGGGGCTCCGTCGGGTGATGACGGGGCAGACGGGGCTCCGTCGAGTGATGACGGGGTAGACGGGGCTCCGTCGAGTGATGACGGGGTAGACGGGGCTCCGTCGAGTGATGACTGGGCAGACGGGGCTCCGTCGGGTGATGACGGGGCAGACGGGGCTCCGTCGAGTGATGACGGGGTAGACGGGGCTCCGTCGGGTGATGACGGGGCAGACCGTCGGTAGCGGGCATTATCAGAGCCGAGGCGGCCGCAGACCAGGGCGGTCGGGTCACAGGGCAGAGGCCGGCTGGGTAAATGGTGCAGAACATATCTCGGAGCTGGGGACGGGGAGATATCGCACTGTGTGATGCGTAGAAGGCGGTCGAGATGCAAAATACTTGAATTTCCGAAAGCATTATTTTTCGCAGATCCCTTGTCGGAGTGCTGACATTACAAATTACTTTTTGTTCTAACTTATCCTTCTGAGACACAGTGGAAGGAAAATATTATGCAAAGCAGGTGTAAACATGTGCCCCAAAACTATGTTGGCGACATGTTTGTTGGAAGAGACAGGGACGTCGCCAGCGGCTGTGACTGGTTGGCCCCCCACTCACAATTTTGTGGCGACGCCCCTGGGAAGAGAAAACAAATTTTCAGCACTCCCGATGACGGCTTCATCTTGAAATGAAACATGATGCTTTCTGAAAAGTAAGTGCGTTTTTGAGCTGTAAAAATGCGTTCATCAACAGCTTCGGTCTGAAGGAGGCTCTGCATTTGCTGAACAGATAAAACATCGATGCGCAAACCTCGTATCCCTTTCAAGGGGTTTGGGCGATGTTCGAAATGTGAATGTGTGTACCGTTAATCGATAGACAATGTGCGACAATGTCAAATTATAGAATTGAAGACTGCGTGCAATTAAAAAGATCTGTATTGAAAACCCGATTGCATGTATGTGTTGGCTCAATAGTTTTAATTAGATCAATTAGGCGTTTCCGTAGCGTCGATGTCTTTCGTAGTTTCAAGAAACGCGTATCATCAGTTTCAATTCATGCAATACACTGTGTAAATATGATGGGAGTTTGTGAATAACGTCACAGTATCAAGATGATAATTAAAAGCTACATTGGCACCGCGTTCAGCTTCGGCGTGTTCTGAGTCTCACCAACTCTCAACATATCACACGGCAAAACGAAAACACACAACGCCACAGGCTAACTCTCAACATATCACACGGCAAAACGAAAACACACAACGCCACAGGCTAACTCTCAACATATCACACGGCAAAACGAAAACAAACAACGCCACAGGCTAACTCTCAACATATCACACGGCAAAACGAAAACACACAACGCCACAGGCTAACTCTCAACATATCACACGGCAAAACGAAAACAAACAACGCCACAGGCTAACTCTCAACATATCACACGGCAAAACGAAAACACACAACGCCACAGGCTAACTCTCAACATATCACACGGCAAAACGAAAACACACAACGCCACAGGCTAACTCTCAACATATCACACGGCAAAACGAAAACACAACGCCACAGGCTAACTCTCAACATATCACACGGCAAAACGAAAACACACAACGCCACAGGCTAACTCTCAACATATCACACGGCAAAACGAAAACACACAACGCCACAGGCTAACTCTCAACATATCACACGGCAAAACGAAAACACACAACGCCACAGGCTAACTCTCAACATATCACACGGCAAAACGAAAACACAACGCCACAGGCTAACTCTCAACATATCACACGGCAAAACGAAAACACACAACGCCACAGGCTAACTCTCAACATATCACACGGCAAAACGAAAACAAACAACGCCACAGGCTAACTCTCAACATATCACACGGCAAAACGAAAACACACAACGCCACAGGCTAACTCTCAACATATCACACGGCAAAACGAAAACAAACAACGCCACAGGCTAACTCTCAACATATCACACGGCAAAACGAAAACACACAACGCCACAGGCTAACTCTCAACATATCACACGGCAAAACGAAAACAAACAACGCCAAAGGCTGTACGATGTATTGGTACGGAAGCAAGTGATTTTCAACAAACACTTGCCAGAAAATTAGCAACAAACGCCTTAACACATATCTCAGCAAGACCCGTACGTACGTTTAAGGCTAAAACAAGATGAACTATATGGGACAATACAATTTCACAATATATCCTTCCATACTGGGTACCCTAAGACAACTGTTTCGTATATGATATATTCATCTTTGAAGGTAATTACTTCTACAATATTTGTAACAACAAAATTGTACCAACTAATATCACACGCCAACAAGGAACTCGAGGCATTGTATTGCCTTAAACTGGCCCGTTGCTCCAATGGTAACGGTATCCCCGTATCAGATGTGTGTCGGATGTCTCGGGAGGGAGCCAGTCGAGAGCCCAGTACGTCATTCTCACCAATTACAGGCCCGCCGCGCAAACTGTTCACTGTCATTATCGACTCAACGCAGGCGGCTTGCGATCCAGTGATGTCAAAACAGGAATCTCTCCAGATCCGGGAAACTAGCGGGCTCAATCACATTAGGAGCCATCTAATCTGGCACCACTGCCTCCCAAATGCGACACACGCGCTGCACATAGAAGACAATAAGCCGATCTCACTCCAGCATATAATCCGTAACCAGCCAACAAAGTCACATTCAGAATTTGGCCGTCCAGGCCTTTACACTGCACAATGTCTCACCCCATTCCCCAATAAGCCAAGCGAAGACATCATCATCAGCTGACAGGACGGGCAGGGGTGGACATATCGTCCGGGCCTACCGTTTGCCAGAAGTGCTGTTAACATGCTGCTACAGTAAGATCACGTGCGACTAGCCGTGATAACAGTGAGATCACGTGCGACTAGCTGTGATATCAGTGAGATCACGTGCGACTAGCTGTGCCTGTAGCGGGGAGAGGTATATCACATCAGAGGACGGAGTGCAGATCAATATCACACGCGGCCTGAAACACCGTCCTGCACCAGTGACCGCGAGGCGTGCCAGTGAGCAGTGGAGCTGGGGTGCTGACGGGTCCGATAAGTTATCAGATGGTGGCAGCGAGGTACAGCACACACAGCAGGAGAGTCTCAGAGGATGGCGCGCAGGGGCGTCGGAGGGTGGTGCGCCGCTCAGACCACATTCAGCGGTCCCTCACCATCACACACGCCGGGCCGAACTCAAAGGGAACACGCAGCGTCAGCTACCATGCCCAGGTCGAGTGTAAACAGATCATCGAGACCCAATGCTAGCCAACCATTTGATATCCCTAAAACAATACTGGCATAAGCATGCGTGCAATTGCGGAATACATCTACCAATTATTGAAGGCACTGCAATATCTACTTAATGTCAAGATCAGCGAGTTAGATTGACAAAGTCACTCAGCAGGTGGATGTGAGAAAGGACAGCTTTCAATTTGATACCGGGCCGAAACCTGACACAAGGAGTTCCACGACAAAGAAACCACTTCGAACGTTCTAAGTTCTCCCTTCACAAACATTTGATTGACAATACATGCGCCAGTCATACATTGATAGAATACTGCGGGCAAAACTTCCTCTCCATCAAACTTCCTTCAAAATTTACACGCACAAAACAAAACAAAAATATTGGATGAACAATAACGGCGAACATGCAAGGCAAGCGACGAAGATGGCCATTGTAGCGACATCAGCGCTAGATTCAGCAAATATTGTTCACTCCTGAACCTTACCTACTTCAAAACCATCATAGTTCGATTGAAACAAAATTGTAACCACCCAAATGGGTACGGGAATTGGGGTCGGAGGCGAGACCACAATATGTCTTCAGATAAAAACGGGTTAATGATCATGTAAAATAGCCATTGATTGAATACCGAAAAACCATGCACAACACTGAATTATTTTGCGAGATGTTTGACATTAGGTTCTAATATCTTTATCAAGGGGTGGTTTCAAATAGGGTAGGTAAGGTAATATCAATTTGCTAACGGAATACTGGTGGAATATTGTGAAGTCCAGCCAATGAACGGTACCAGCAAAAAAAATAAGAAAAAAACGCATTTTCCGTTCCGTTTCCGCAAGTTTGATCTATTCGCATGGCGAACATATCACATCTAGTCCCAAGGTTTTGGCGGATACCATCTCCACACAAACTCGGCGACCGATGCATGCCATCACGTATCACGTCGTCAAATGAGCATCACCAGCGACCTCTATCTTGGCCATTGCAGCACACACACACACACACACACACCGTGTCCTTCACAGCCGAGAGGCGAACTCGGCTGTCGACCACGAAACCTCTCGGACTGGACGGATAGTGCAGATGGCGAAAGGCACGCGCCACAAACAAGGGACATGTCTGTTAGAGGCGACGACTGCCTGGCTGGAGTAAGACCGAGCCCTTCTGCGGAAAGACGAAGCAGAACCTTCGGCGATACGGAGCTTAGTCGACCGGACGGGACTCTCGGACTCGGTGGCAACCGAGACTCGATGCCAGTGGCAGCACGCCGACGTGTCAGGAACATCACCAAATACAGAGTCTATGGAAAGATAGGTGATACGATTGCGAAATATTGAACAAAGAAGGCGATAAATTTCGCTATAACTGTCATAACAATCTGGAGTATGGCTCATTTACACTCCAAAAAAGATGCGGAGTAGCTGTGAGAGTGGGACAGACCCAGAGAAGATAACACTTGGTCGATGTCGGCTTCGAACGGAGGAGCCGTCGGGCCAACCAGTCTAACCAGGCGTTTCGTGTGGGACGGAGCCACCCGTGGCACTGTAAGTTACCTCAGGAGGAGCGGCGGGCGGGCTGCCCTGTCCACGGTGAGCCCTTCCGAATGAGTCGGCGGGCGCGCCCCTGCTGAGCCCTTCCGAATGAGTCGGCGGGCGCGCCCCTGTTGAGCCCTTCATAATGAGTCGGCGGGCGCGCCCCTGCTGAGCCCTTCTGAATGAGTCGGCGGGCGCGCCCCTGTTGAGCCCTTCAGAATGAGTCGGCGGGCGCGCCCCTGTTGAGCCCTTCAGAATGAGTCGGCGGGCGCGCCCCTGTTGAGCCCTTCCGAATGAGTCGGCGGGCGCGCCCCTGCTGAGCCCTTCAGAATGAGTCGGCGGGCGCGCCCCTGCTGAGCCCTTCAGAATGAGTCGGCGGGCGCGCCCCTGCTGAGCCCTTCAGAATGAGTCGGCCGGCGCGCCCCTGCTGAGCCCTTCAGAATGAGTCGGCGGGCGCGCCCCTGCTGAGCCCTTCAGAATGAGTCGGCGGGCGCGCCCCTGCTGAGCCCTTCAGAATGAGTCGGCGGGCGCGCCCCTGCTGAGCCCTTCAGAATGAGTCGGCGGGCGCGCCCCTGCTGAGCCCTTCAGAATGAGTCGGCGGGCGCGCCCCTGCTGAGCCCTTCAGAATGAGTCGGCGGGCGCGCCCCTGCTGAGCCCTTCAGAATGAGTCGGCGGGCGCGCCCCTGCTGAGCCCTTCAGAATGAGTCGGCGGGCGCGCCCCTGCTGAGCCCTTCAGAATGAGTCGGCGGGCGCGCCCCTGCTGAGCCCTTCAGAATGAGTCGGCGGGCGCGCCCCTGCTGAGCCCTTCAGAATGAGTCGGCGGGCGCGCCCCTGCTGAGCCCTTCAGAATGAGTCGGCGGGCGCGCCCCTGCTGAGCCCTTCAGAATGAGTCGGCGGGCGCGCCTCTGCTGAGCCCTTCAGAATGAGTCGGCGGGCGCGCCCCTGCTGAGCCCTTCAGAATGAGTCGGCGGGCGCGCCCCTGCTGAGCCCTTCAGAATGAGTCGGCGGGCGCGCCCCTGCTGAGCCCTTCAGAATGAGTCGGCGGGCGCGCCCCTGCTGAGCCCTTCAGAATGAGTCGGCGGGCGCGCCCCTGCTGAGCCCTTCAGAATGAGTCGGCGGGCGCGCCCCTGTTGAGCCCTTCAGAATGAGTCGGCGGGCGCGCCCCTGCTGAGCCCTTCAGAATGAGTCGGCGGGCGCGCCCCTGCTGAGCCCTTCAGAATGAGTCGGCGGGCGCGCCCCTGCTGAGCCCTTCAGAATGAGTCGGCGGGCGCGCCCCTGCTGAGCCCTTCAGAATGAGTCGGCGGGCGCGCCCCTGCTGAGCCCTTCAGAATGAGTCGGCGGGCGCGCCCCTGCTGAGCCCTTCAGAATGAGTCGGCGGGCGCGCCTCTGCTGAGCCCTTCAGAATGAGTCGGCGGGCGCGCCCCTGCTGAGCCCTTCAGAATGAGTCGGCGGGCGCGCCCCTGCTGAGCCCTTCAGAATGAGTCGGCGGGCGCGCCCCTGCTGAGCCCTTCAGAATGAGTCGGCGAGCGCGCCCCTGCTGAGCCCTTCAGAATGAGTCGGCGGGCGCGCCCCTGCTGAGCCCTTCAGAATGAGTCGGCGGGCGCGCCCCTGTTGAGCCCTTCAGAATGAGTCGGCGGGCGCGCCCCTGCTGAGCCCTTCAGAATGAGTCGGCGGGCGCGCCCCTGCTGAGCCCTTCAGAATGAGTCGGCGGGCGCGCCCCTGCTGAGCCCTTCAGAATGAGTCGGCGGGCGCGCCCCTGTCGACGGCGAGCCGCAGCTGCTGGCGGATCAGCGCCCGGCCTCCGGTCACCCCGACTGACTGGTTCAGCTCGATGGGCGGCAGCGCGGAGACGGCTGCGGAGGGGCGGCGGCCGCGGCCCACCGGACGCACCAGCGCCGCCGTCTCCTCCCCCAGTCGACTGAGGCAGCTGCCGGGCCGGGAGCAGGCAGACTCGGAGCCGGCTCGGAAGCTGGCGGGACGGGGGTCTGTCTGGCTGCCGACAGAGGCGGCGGCGCCGGCAGCGGCGGCGCGCGGCCGAGGCAGCCGCCGCAGCCGCGCGCTCGTCGCCTGCGCCTCGTGCAGCTGCGCCGTCAGGTGGCGGATCGCGTCATCTCGCTCGCTGATCTCGGCCCGCAGGTGGCGCGCCGTCTGCGCACGCGCGTCACCCTCGTTACTCAGTTGCAGCTGCGTCCACTTCACCTGCAACACACGGCAGACCACCTCACATCACTTGAAGCACAGCCACGAGCT
>JAXIVJ010000452.1:224853-234324 GCA_036785665.1 Chirona hameri | reverse complement strand
GAGCGTAGCGCTTCCTGCGCCGAGCCCGGTAGCCGGGCCCGATCTTGTCCTTGACGCCGCAGCGGGGCTCTCGCATCTTGTCCAGAGTCGACTGGTCCAGTTCACCTGACCAAGGGTCACAGTGGTCAGTGACGACGAGCAGGGCGCTGTACGGTGACCTGACTGGACAACACATTATGCTATGCATCGAAGACCCTCGGACCTACAAGCCTCGGAAGATTTCGAAACACAAATATCTCTCCACGCGTGTGTTTGTCTTCTTAGCAGAATTGTTTCCGTTACTGTGAAAAACGCTTTCGTCGTCTTTTGACCGCTGGCTAGTTCTGCGGTGTGGCTCATCTACAGTAGTAAACAGGGCTGCAGCGCGGCGGCAGGGGCGGAGGACCGACGGCAGTAACGCTGACCAGGCCTCGACTTGCATCATCAATGGTGACGCCAACAGGCCAACAGTCGACACCATCAATAAATATTGACGCCATATGCGTCAAGAGCTTGTCGGTGCGCTGTTAAGTCCGGCTCACCCAACTATAAACATTGACGTAGTACACACCGATTGGAGTTCACCGCCGGAACTTCAGATGACACATGTGGCAAAGCAAAATAACCGGCAAACGTTCCATGCTGGGTAAATTGCCAGCGCACCCACAGTTCGGTATAAGTCAATTAACGGAATTGTACGTCCAATCAGACCAATCAAGCGATTTTATGATCGTTAGCACACCGTGGGTAGAGTTTCCTATCCAGTTGGTGGGGTCGTTACCTCACTGATTTTATGCATGCTCCACCGACTTTTGTCAGATTTTATGGCATTCTTACATCAAAAGTGGCATTTCCAGCTGTAAAACAACCAATGGCGCATTTTCCCACCAAGTTCTTTGAGAAGGCTTCATCCGTGCACTACACTATCACCACGAGCAGCCCACCAAACATTCAGGCTTCCGCGGAAGCAGCCAACCGACTTGTGACGTCATCAAACCGACCCGTGATGTCATCCACCTGGCCTGTGACGTCATATTGCTGACTGCTGACGTTGCGCCACTGACCTGTGACGTTGAGGCCGGCGAAGCGCTGGAAGTCTGCGATGTCGTTCTCGAGCGAGCGGAGAGCGCTGGTTCGGCCGTCCCCGCCGCCGGAGCTGATGTACCCGTACTTGGCCAGGTACGCCTGCACAGGGAAGGCTGGGAGTCACACACAAAACGCCGCCGGCTGGCCGCACATTCACGGCCATTAAGCCCGCGAGTTACTGGGGTATATTTCATAACGCGACTTACTGGGGGGGGCGCTATTTTTTGCCCCCCCCCCCCCCCTCTGATCTCCGGAACTACTGGACCGAATGCAAAATTCAAACGGTATTCGATAGCCCTGGGAAATTTTTCGAGGGAAACATAATATTGTTGACCTCGGGGTCATCGATGACGTCACAGGTCAGGTCAAGTACAAAATGTTTGACCGTTTCAAAAGGTCTCGATGGATGGAATTGTCGCGCAAAATTGCGATATTAAACGCATAAGCTGTCGATAAATCGGTATGATTCGTGTGTCTGATACTTCTAAGTACCTTTCTAAGCTGTTTATGACCTTGGGTCAGGTCAGGGTCATCCGAGGTCACGAGGTCAAACTGCAGATTACGGTCATTAGGCGTTGTAACACATGTGTATGAGTTTGTTTTTCGTCTAGAACGCGAAAAATGACCTTAGAACATTGTTTGTTCCATATAAATAGAAGTAAAAAGCAAAAATGGAAATGCGTTTTTTATGCATAGTAATGCTGTGAGAAGTGGTCGATTTTTGTCATTTAAAGGTCATAACTCGGTCATTTTTAAAGATATCGACTTTAAATTTGGTACACCTATTCACCGCATACGTCTCCATCACATATATTCCGGTTTTTGGATAATTCTGATTTTTTCTTGAAAATTTTGTAAAAAAATAAATATAAAAATTGGATTTCTCAAAATTTTGAATTTAAACAAACTCACAAATCCGAGATAGCAGTTTCATAGCCCAGTCTATTGTCAGTTATTTAATTTAAAACAATTTAGTTTATCTCAAATATCGTACCTTCGAAAGCGTTTTCCGCAAACCATTATTTTGCAACAAAAACCGAAGAACATGACGTCACTCTGACGTCATTCCCGGTTGACCTATCATAGCCTCATATTTGTATTTTGCCAACATGTGTAGAATTGATGTGAGAGAAGGTACTGCAAGTTTGGTGATGATACCGGTGTTCGTTTAGGAGTTATTGCAAAATAACGGGAGGTGGGGGAGGGCAAAAAATAGCCCCCCCCCCCCCCCCCCCCCCCCAGTAACTCGCGGGTTAATAGGGAGACAACGAAATTAAAGGTCCTGTTAACCTCCATTGCAAAGATGCACATTGCAAAGTATGCACTATGCAACATGCATTGCACTGTGCATACATACAGTGCATACAAAGCAAAGTAACAGTCTCTGACGAGGGGCGTAATAGCCATGAGCTTATCGTGGATGGCCTTAATAAATGTATGTGTCTATGTCTATGCCTCTACATTGAAACTGAGCCGAGGCCCGCCTTCATTCCAATGTGTGTTACTCTTGTGGTTTGATACTTCAGCCATCACCGAGTGAATTAATGGACGCCGTGGGGTGACCCGAATGAGTAATGGCTACTTCATGAGTCGGTGGTAAGTGGTGATAATTAAGAGGTGCCATGATAAATTATACCCGCTGCACCAGCATGTAGTTTAGTGGCCGTAACTGGCGGGTTAGTGGCGGGTTAGTGGCGGGTTAGTGGCGGGTTAGTGGCGGGTTAGTGGCGGGTTAGTGGCGGGTTAGCCAGTGTGCTGCAGGATGCAAGTAGCTGGTAACATCAGAACTGGTAACATAGTGGTAGCTGGCCGCCCGTCACGCGGATGTCGGAATGCGACGGGTAACCAGTCCCCAGTCACCAGTCACCAGTGAACAGTCGCCAGTCAATAGTCAACAGTCAACAGTCAACAGTCAACAGTCAACAGGCAACAGACACCAGTCAACAGTCAACAGTCAACAGTCAGCAGTCAACAGTCAACAGTCAACAGTCAACAGTCAACAGTCGCCAGTCAATAGTCAACAGTCAACAGTCAACAGTCAACAGTGAACAGTCGCCAGGCAACAGTCACCAGTCAACAGTCAACAGTCAACAGTCAGCAGTCAACAGTCACCAGTCACCAGTGAACAGTCGCCAGTCAATAGTCAACAGTCAACAGTCAACGGTCAACAGTCAACATGCAACAGGCAACAGTCACCAGTCAACAGTCAGCAGTCAACAGTCAACAGTCAACAGTCAACAGGCAACAGGCAACAGTCAACAGTCAGCAGTCAACAGTCAACAGTCCCCAGTCACCAGTCAACAGTCAACAGTCACCAGTCAACAGTCAACAGTCAGCAGTCAACAGTCAACAGTCAACAGTCAACAGTCAACAGTCAACAGTCAACAGTCAACAGTCAACAGTCAACAGTCAACAGTCAGCAGTCAACAGTCAACAGTCAACAGTCAACAGTCAACAGTCAACAGTCAACAGTCAACAGTCAACAGTCAACAGTCAACAGTCAACAGTCAACAGTCAACAGTCAACAGTCAACAGTCAACAGTCAACAGTCAACAGTCAACAGTCAACAGTCAACAGTCAACAGTCAATAGTCACCAGTCAACATCCAACAGTCAACAGTCAACAGTCAACAGTCAACAGTCAACAGTCAACAGTCAACAGTCAACAGTCAACAGTCAACAGTCAACAGTCAACAGTCAACAGTCACAGTGTGCACAGTGACACGCCGTACGTGACGGCACCGCACACTACTCAGTATCGCGGCGGTCACCACCCGACGTCGCCGCTCAAATCGCCGGTGAATCGGCGCTTTCCGTGAGCAGAGGGGTGTGTCACCCGCCACAAATCACACGGCGCCCCGGCACGTGATACACTGATACACCAGCACGCGGCGCACGTGGCTAGGCCGCGGGGCAGGTGAGTCACCTTGCGAGTCGCGGCCGTTGTGGGCACGTGACATGACTTAGAAGTGATGTGAGGATAGCCGCAGGCTGCATAAACCGGACCTTCTCCGACCATATCCATACACTGCCCGGCTCGGCGCACACGAGCTCGTAGGGGTGCAGCAGAGGTGTCTTCTCCTTTATGACGAAACAGCGGGCTGTCTAATGCAAATTACCCACCAATTAGCTGTTAATTGCTCAGAGGAAATTGGTCGCAACGCAACGGAACTGACCAAGGAAACCGAAACGTTTGGTCAACAACGGAAAACGCCACGGCCACAGGAATTATGAACTTGTGAGAAAATGTCAGCTGATACCATCTCGTGACTCGACTCGGCATAAAATACTGAACCTCGGGGTTAAGAAAAATCCGCACAAAGCTGTGCCGAGCAAGGGGCAAGCTTTGACAGCGGCTTGTCAACCACAAACACAAACAACCATAGAGCGGTGATCAGCGGCAAAGCTGGCCGCCGCCGCCTCGCGGCGTTCCCTGTGTTGTAACACAATCGTGGGTTTCCCGCCGCTCGCCCAAGGCGCGGTGAGTGCTGCTCTGGTCATCATCAACGGATGGGGCCAGTCATCAGCCTGATAAGCCGAGCATAATCCTGTCCTATACTAAGCCGCGGATGGACCGGAAATGACGTCACACACGTGAGGCCGGCAGTGGAGTGGGGTTACTGTAGTTGGGATTAAAGGAAATAGTTCACCTTCGGATTTTTTTTCAGAACACGATTTTATTATATATTTTTTAATACAGTTTCTTTTTCTCTTTTCAAAAATGTCCTACATCGCGCCAATTCAGGACAGTAGGTTGTAAATTATTAATGTTATGGTGTGCGTTATTGGTCTGCGCATGCTCCATGAAGTGCTGGCACAGTTCAGACGGTACGGTATATCATATATGCGTCGCATTTTTACGTAAAATAACGTAAAATAGCTGCCCTAGTCCCTAGTTTGCTCCGGGTCACATAAACCGGTTAACGTAGTTTTTTGCCTGGCAAATTGCCAGAGGTCATTGCCCCTCCCCGGAAAATGGCTATAGGCCGTTCCTGGGAAGAAAAAAAGAAAAAAGAAAAAAAAAACGTCGCATTCCTTCGCCAAAAAGTCAAATATCTTCGGCTGGAGAGACTTTTCAGCCAAGAAAAGGTCCAGATAAGGATTTCTCAACACGGGCTACAAAACTGCTATTTCAGTTCAAAACCCCATGTTGAAGGTGAACTATTTCCTTTAATCTGAAGCGTCCTCGCTGGTCCGAGACGTGCGTCGTTTGTCGTTTCAGTCAGTGAGTCACCAGATTTGCAGTGGTTTGCCGCCGCCGCTGGTGGTGCACAAGCCGACGGCGTGCTGCAACATCGGACAACCGGTATAGGCACGAACTCCGCAAGAAAAGTATCGTACTAGGCATTGTTTTCACATTGTATGAGGTCATGTGATAAACTGTTTAACCCTATTCCCTGCGGGCGGCCAGAATTACGTTAACCTGCGGGGGCAGATTCTGCCCCCAGAGATCTCGAGAACCGCTCGGTCGATTTCGATGGGGAAAACGCCATTCGATTCGTCATGACAAGATCTCTCTTTTTGGATCCCTAAATTTTTGTTTTGTTCAAAAATAGGGGGACAGGGGGCAAAAAAAAATGGTGTTTTTTAAAGGTCATTGCGGCCATGAGGCTCGACCGATTTGCATGCCCTAAACGTTTTTGAGCTTCAAATGCACTGGTCTTTAATATATCAAAAGACAAAAAAACAAAATAAAAAATCATAGGCGTATTCAGGGAATGTAAAATGAGGGGGATTTTCTGAAGCAAAAAAAAATGTGCTGTTCGTGATTGTTTGGGACGACATAAACGTCACATGTGGGAATTATATGCTGTAATTTGTTAAATTTTATATTTTGCGCATAGGCGGATCCAGGAAAAACATGGGGGCACGATGCGCGTAACGCTTTTATCATCTTACTAATTTGAAGTTGGAACTAATTTGAGGGTGGGTATCGGCTCCCATTTTGTATCCTGAGTGCGCCTCTGCCCCAAAAACATGTTCAATCCCAGTATCTATGATGCATATTGCATTGAAATTGTTTCTGACGCATTTATTGCACTGCAAACCACGAAGGAAGTATGCGTCGCAAAACCGCATTCGTAACACCCTCCCCAAAACAGGAACCTGTAACCACCTCTGCTGGACTGATTTTTCCAAAATTTTGACACAACACGTGCCATTCAATTTTGGAAAAGTCACAAAGTTTCAGGACCTAACGGTTTAGAAGCGGCAAGTGAAAAAAAAAACCGGGGGGGGGGGGCCAGAATCTGCCCCCGCAGGGAATAGGGTTAACCCATTTGTGCCCGAGCATATGATATATAACTTGTTGGTAAGGATTGCAACTATTGTAACGATTGCAATTTCAAAATAGCCTTAAAATCATGATTGCTAGATTTGAGTTTAGGATGTGTTTTACCAGCACCCAGAAACACAATGCTCCCGGATCAATAGTTTCCGAGCAAGAATGCAAGAGATCAAAAGTCCCGAGCAAAACGTAATGTTCCCAAATGGGAACATTGGTCACAAATGCGTTAAGTGAGTGTTTAGGTACCCAAGTAGAACGAAGACTGCGGACCACCAAGGGTTAATGGAGCCGATGATACTCACGCTGATGCTGACATCTGTATATTGTATTTCGTGGGTTATGACGTCCCGAAGGCAGGAGGACCACCAAGGGTTAATGGAGCCGATGATACTCACGCTGATGCTGACATCTGTATATTGTATTTAGTGGGTTATGACGTCCCGAAGGCAGGAGGACCACCAAGGGTTAATGGAGCCGATGCTACTCACGCTGATGCTGACATATCTGTATATTGTATTTAGTGGGTTATCACGTCCCGAAGGCAGGAGGACCACCAAGGGTTAATGGAGCCGATGCTACTCACGCTGATGCTGACATCTCTGTATATTGTATTTAGTGGGTTATGACGTCCCGAAGGCAGGAGGACCACCAAGGGTTAATGGAGCCGATGCTACTCACGCTGATGCTGACATATCTGTATATTGTATTTAGTGGGTTATCACGTCCCGAAGGCAGGAGGACCACCAAGGGTTAATGGAGCCGATGATACTCACGCTGATGCTGACATCTCTGTATATTGTATTTCGTGGGTTATGCAGTCCCGAAGGCAGGAGGACCACCAAGGGTTAATGGAGCCGATGCTACTCACGCTGATGCTGACACATCTGTATATTGTATTTAGTGGGTTATGACGTCCCGAAGGCAGGAGGACCACCAAGGGTTAATGGAGCCGATGCTACTCACGCTGATGCTGACATCTCTGTATATTGTATTTAGTGGGTTATGACGTCCCGAAGGCAGGAGGACCACCAAGGGTTAATGGAGCCGATGATACTCACGCTGATGCTGACATCTCTGTATATTGTATTTAGTGGGTTATCACGTCCCGAAGGCAGGAGGACCACCAAGGGTTAATGGAGCCGATGATACTCACGCTGATGCTGACATATCTGTATATTGTATTTCGCGGGTTATGACGTCCCGAAGGCAGGAGGACCACCAAGGGTTAATGGAGCCGATGCTACTCACGCTGATGCTGACATATCTGTATATTGTATTTAGTGGGTTATGACGTCCCGAAGGCAGGAGGACCACCAAGGGTTAATGGAGCCGATGATACTCACGCTGATGCTGACATCTCTGTATATTGTATTTAGTGGGTTATCACGTCCCGAAGGCAGGAGGACCACCAAGGGTTAATGGAGCCGATGATACTCACGCTGATGCTGACATCTCTGTATATTGTATTTCGTGGGTTATGCAGTCCCGAAGGCAGGAGGACCACCAAGGGTTAATGGAGCCGATGCTACTCACGCTGATGCTGACACATCTGTATATTGTATTTAGTGGGTTATGACGTCCCGAAGGCAGGAGGACCACCAAGGGTTAATGGAGCCGATGCTACTCACGCTGATGCTGACATCTCTGTATATTGTATTTAGTGGGTTATGACGTCCCGAAGGCAGGAGGACCACCAAGGGTTAATGGAGCCGATGATACTCACGCTGATGCTGACATATCTGTATATTGTATTTAGTGGGTTATGACGTCCCGAAGGCAGGAGGACCACCAAGGGTTAATGGAGCCGATGCTACTCACGCTGATGCTGACATATCTGTATATTGTATTTAGTGGGTTATGCAGTCCCGAAGGCAGGAGGACCACCAAGGGTTAATGGAGCCGATGATACTCACGCTGATGCTGACATATCTGTATATTGTATTTAGTGGGTTATGCAGTCCCGAAGGCAGGAGGACCACCAAGGGTTAATGGAGCCGATGCTACTCACGCTGATGCTGACATATCTGTATATTGTATTTCGCGGGTTATCACGTCCCGAAGGCAGGAGGACCACCAAGGGTTAATGGAGCCGATGCTACTCACGCTGATGCTGACATCTGTATATTGTATTTAGTGGGTTATGACGTCCCGAAGGCAGGAGGACCACCAAGGGTTAATGGAGCCGATGCTACTCACGCTGATGCTGACATATCTGTATATTGTATTTAGTGGGTTATGACGTCCCGAAGGCAGGAGGACCACCAAGGGTTAATGGAGCCGATGCTACTCACGCTGATGCTGACATATCTGTATATTGTATTTCGTGGGTTATCACGTCCCGAAGGCAGGAGGACCACCAAGGGTTAATGGAGCCGATGATACTCACGCTGATGCTGACATATCTGTATATTGTATTTCGTGGGTTATGACGTCCCGAAGGCAGGAGGACCACCAAGGGTTAATGGAGCCGATGCTACTCACGCTGATGCTGACATATCTGTATATTGTATTTAGTGGGTTATCACGTCCCGAAGGCAGGAGGACCACCAAGGGTTAATGGAGCCGATGCTACTCACGCTGATGCTGACATATCTGTATATTGTATTTAGTGGGTTATGACGTCCCGAAGGCAGGAGGACCACCAAGGGTTAATGGAGCCGATGCTACTCACGCTGATGCTGACATATCTGTATATTGTATTTCGTGGGTTATCACGTCCCGAAGGCAGGAGGACCACCAAGGGTTAATGGAGCCGATGCTACTCACGCTGATGCTGACATATCTGTATATTGTATTTCGTGGGTTATGACGTCCCGAAGGCAGGAGGACCACCAAGGGTTAATGGAGCCGATGATACTCACGCTGATGCTGACATATCTGTATATTGTATTTAGTGGGTTATCACGTCCCGAAGGCAGGAGGACCACCAAGGGTTAATGGAGCCGATGCTACTCACGCTGATGCTGACATATCTGTATATTGTATTTAGTGGGTTATGACGTCCCGAAGGCAGGAGGACCACCAAGGGTTAATGGAGCCGATGCTACTCACGCTGATGCTGACATATCTGTATATTGTATTTCGTGGGTTATCACGTCCCGAAGGCAGGAGGACCACCAA